>JANZXP010018327.1:0-13585 GCA_027576715.1 Erythroxylum flavicans
AACAAGTAGATAACTTCCAAATATGTTGATGAAGATAACTTATTTGAAAACAAGTCTCAAGGTTTAAAAGATAAGAACAAATAAGCTCAGTGATGTCCACAATAATGTCCTAAGGTGAACAATGATGGCTGCTGAAAATACGAATTGGCCACAAAACACTTCATCTTTTCTTTTCCTCTTGATTTTTAGCTCAATCTCCAAATTGCTCAATCTTCCTTCCAACAAAAAAATAGTCAATTCTTACCCTAAATTAACATCAAACATAAAAGAACAACAATAGAAATCAAACTAAAAAAATACAAAGTGAATCCTAAACTGCAACAATAATCAACAAGTATGCAAGAAAACACATGCCAATTATATAGAAAAACGTAGACTAATGCACACCTATCAGGACCCAAGGTGCATTTTATTTTATTTGGCATAGGATAATATTGTTCAAGGACAGCCTGAGGATCAAATTAGAGCTCCAAACGAGGTCGTTTTGAGGGTTCGACCAAGAGTTGACCAATGGTCAAAGTTTGACTCGAAAAAGGGTAAAAGTCAAACCCAAAAATATTAATGAAAATAAATGATATTAATTAAGGTCTTTATGTGAAGTTGATATTTTTCTTATGGGTATTTTTTTTTAGAAAAAGAAAGAATGGATTAACAGATATATGATCTTTACAGTATAGACTGTATTTTAATACCACCATTTGAAAGAAAAAGTATATCCACAGGAATACGAATAGAAATTGGTAGACCTGGAATTTATGGAAGAATTGCGAGAAAATCATCTATAGCAAAGAAAGGCATAGATGTAGCAGCTGGAGTTATTGACTTTGATTATCGAGGAATCATCTATGTATTTCTTGTTAATCCGGGAAGAAAAGAGTATTTTGTAGATGTTGGAGATCCAATTACTCAGATAATATTTGAGCAATATTTCATACCGCAAATTCAGCAATTTGAAAGATTGACTGAAACAGAAAGAATGACTAGTGTATTTTTGAAAGAAAAAGAATCAGTTTTAACTGTATGTCCTGATGAAGCAAAGTTAGGATTTCCTAAGAAAATCAACCACAATCAAAGCAAGATCCCCACTTGACCAAGTGTCCTAAAAAATGGCAGCAACCTACACTCAATCTTTCAAACATTTCTACACTCATCTCAATCATCACTTAATTTCCAAACCCTCTAAATTTCATTTATCAAATTCTACCTCATCAATCATCAATTAAGGCAAGAAATTCACACACACACACACCCAATATACTCCAACACAATTCTCATACAATTAAGTGTACAAACATCACAAATAATTTAATTAACTACAAAACCATGAGATAAAACATGTTTCTTACCTATTAAGCTTCCACTTCTTCAACTCTTCACAATCTCACAAACTCTCTAACCTTCACTACCATACACGACCATCACCATCTTGAGGGGGTGAGGTTTAGGTTAGGATTTTTAATGAACCAAAGAGGAGAAAGCAAGGTGAAAGAGAGTATAAGATGGTCACAAATTTAAGAAGAAGCAAGGAAGAAGAGAAGTTACAAGAATGATGGAAAATCTTCACTTAACTCACTAAACTCCTTAGACAAGAAGAAACATCGTGAAAGACCCAAAAGATAGATGATTGTTATTAATTAACCATATATAGTGACATGTTAGGCAAGTGACATATGTCACTTGCCACATGTCACACTAAAATCCTTACTTAGGTTCTTTCCAATACAATTCCAATTTCTACTCCAATTTCTTCCCAAATTTTCAATGGCTCAAATTAATAATTCCTAAATTCATTTATCTTAATTTCCAGTGCCATTGGACAGTCATTTTCACTACCGGTAAACCAATATTCTTCCACTTGGCATTTTTTCTAGTCCAAAAATTACCCCGAAATTTTCAGAAAATTACTAAAATTCACTAAAAATTTTCAAACCTCAATGACCCTCTCCAACTTAATCTTCAAGCACACAAATCACATTTTTCATAACAATCACATTTATTAATAAATATACCAAGAAATGTCATGAATGCATGTACAGTCATTTTCATGTGCAAAATTCACTATTCACTTATATGTGTATGCATGAACATGTCAAGACAATTCTAAGCTCTCATAAACTATTCCAAATTACTATTTTACCCTTCTCATTGGTAATGGGATGTTACACTTTTGCACTACTAATATATCCATGTCAAAAGAATATAAAAACAATATAAAAGTAATTGTAATTGAGTTTTAAAAACATATATTGATATAGCTATTATATTGAAAATAGCTATTATTTTATTAAAACTAGAATACATTTTATAAATACTATTGATAATTTAATACATTTTTATAAATTATTATATTTATTAGATAAGTTATAAACATATGTGTTTGAATTCTTAAATTATTGTTAATCCTAATATATCAATTTCAAAAGAATATAAAAGTAATTGAGTTATAAAAACATATATTGATATATCTCTTATATTGAAAATAACTATTATTTTATTAAAACTAGAATACATTTCATAAATATTTTTGATAATTTGATGTGTTTTTATAAATTATTATGTTTATTACATAATTTATAAACATATACATATATGTTTGAATTCTTAAGTTATTTTTGAATCTAATATATCAATTTCAAAAGAATATAAAAGTAATTGAGTTATAAAAACATATATTGATATAGCTCTTATATTGAAAATAACTATTATTTTATTAAAACTAGAATACATTTCATAAATACTTTTGATAATTTGATACGTTTTTATAAATTATTATGTTTATTAAATAATTTATAAGCATATACATATATGTTTGAATTCTTAAGTTATTTTTAATCTAATATATCAATTTCAAAAGAATATAAAAAGAATATGAAAGTAATTTAGTTATAAAAACATACATTAATATAGCTATATTTTAAGAGATTACCATAATCATTATAATATGTAGCTATGATAATATTGTTAGAATTATTCCCTATAAACAAGTGAATTTAATTTCAATTTTGTAATTTTATTATAATAATTAATTATAATGTAAGTGTTAAAAAACTACAAATTTAAAAGTTCTAAAGTTGAATTACTTGATTTGAATTTTGTTAAACATACGATTATATAATTAATTAATTAATTAGAAATTTTAATTCAATTGATTTGGAATTTGTAGGAAAATTCATTAAGTTATTTATAGTTAAGAATTTCAATTCATTATGAATTTCAATTTTACTTAAATCATTTATTAATTATTAAAAAAGAGAAATGGTAAAACCAAATTCATTAACTATTTAAGTATAGTAATCATTACTATTCACGAATGATTATCCAAATGTTTTTACAGTAAATGATACAATGTACAAAAATTATGATAATATGGTGGTCATGACAGATAGACAAAGCTTAGACACTGAATACTGGAGACTGGAGTGAGAGAGCAATTAATCGTTGTACTTGTTGCTAGGATCGTTAACAGTTTGGATCAAATCATCTGTATGTACGAACATTATATTCAGTAATGTAGTATTAAAATTAAAAGAATATTTTGGACATGGTAATATTTAATAAACGATTAAATATATCTTCATCTTTATATATTTGATCAAAATAACATGCAATTGGTCAATTATGTTCACCTCCTCTGTATTAATATCTGCGGCGATATTAACGGAAAATAAAAACATAATATTAAGTAAGATAATATAAAAATAGATAAAATTGATATATTAAAAAGAAAAGAATTTACCATCAATATTTTCATCATTTAACCAACTTTGGGCACACAAATGGGCTTCCACAATATGAGAATGAAGTTGAACATTATAAGGAGAAATAACCTGACCACTAGTACTAAAGACAAACTCCGAAGCAACGGTGGATGCTAAAATAGCCAATAAGTCTCAGACGATCACTTGCATGATCGTAAAAGCATTTCCAAAACTGCTTCCACCATGACAATATATTGAACTCTCACCTTCAATTTCGGGCAAACAATGTTCCGTTAAATATTAACAAACTTGACATACATTCTTTTCTTCACAAATGATGAAAAAGTTTTGAGTTAAGCCTTTATGATGCAAGTTTTTGAGTGCAACATAATTAAAGTGCCCAAATCTCTTATGCCACAAAATAGACTCATCAACCGCTGTGGTGCTTACATACAAATTAGTCTCTTTCCACTTAATAGGAAACCCTTTATCTATCATTTTTACAGTCATCAATTAACAACCATTTTGATCAATCATGGTGCATGACATATTATGAAAATGCAAGGAATAAATCTTCTCAAGCATTTGCCCCACACTAAGTAAACTCAAATTAACTTTAGGCACAAATAACACACCAGATATGTATTTGATACTTGTTTAAGTCTTAACAACAATAACTCCTTTGCCTTTAACATCAACAAATTTTCCATTTCCAATCATCACTTTTGACTTGTATGACTAATCTAGTTCCCTGAAATTGCTTAAATTAAGTGTCAAGTGATTGTTCGAACCATTGTCAACAAACCAAGTATTAGTAGAGCCACTTTTTGTATAATATATAGCAACAAATAATTCTTCGACCTGATGTTGCTACTGATTTTCTGCCACTTGTGCCTGCTGTCTTTACTAATCAATTTTTTTCTTGCATACCCTCTCCACATGGTCAAATTGCTTGCACGATCTACATTTCACACCTAGCCTAAACTAGCAATAATTCTCAGAATGACCATTTTTTTCATAGTGAGGATATAGAAGATATTTCTTTTGTCCTTCATTGTTCTCTTTATCCTTCTTTTCACCAGGTTGCTTCTTTTCTCCACCTTGAGCTTTTCCCCTTTGTCTTGCAAGGAAGGCCTCTTCATTAGTCTTTTCTTGTCTCATTGATCTCCTTCACTCTTAGGCTTGAAAGGTATGAGCAAGATCAGACAAAAGAGAAGAAATTTTGGACTCAAATCTTTAAGGGAAGCTCATAAGAACTTTGTCAACAACTCTTTGATTTGATAGATCCTCTCTAAGAAGCCTAGTTTTATCAATAACTTCCATGAGCATGTCTGAATATTCTCTGAAGGTTTCATAGTCCTTCATCCTCAAAACTTCAAATTCCCTTTTTAACTTTAGAATTTGTATTTGCCTTATTCTTTCACTTCCTATATACATTTCCATTAGCTTATCCTAAGCTTCTTTTGGAGTTTCACAAGCCATAATCCTTGTGAAATTTGATTCTGAGACTGCAACCTGCATGTAAGACGAAGCTTTTGGAGTTGTTGCAACTTCTTCTTCATGAGCCCTTATTTGGTTGAGAGTTGGATTGTTTCCCAAAAGCTGTGGTTGCCTTTCAGTTTCAACCCATTACTATAAACCAAGACCACTTAAGTAAGTTTTCTTCTTAGAATCCCAAGCTTAATAGTTTTCACCATTAAAAATTGGGAGTGCAGGAGCCATAGCATTGCTGGAAGCCATGGATTTGAAGTCTAAAATTTTTAAGACCTTTTGAGGAGAAACCTTACTTTTGTTTCCTCGTTGTAAGTCACAAACACAAGCCCTCTAAGATTAGAGAAGCTCTGATGCCATTTGTTGGTTTTAAACAGAAAACTAAGGAGGAAAGAAAGCAAAACAAAGATATAAAAAAGGGCACATGCATAGAGATTTGTCATTCATATTTATATATACATACAAAGTTCAAGGCAAGTAACTATCCTTCCTGCTCCATCAATTTATCTCCCTAATTTTAAGGAGATTCACAAATTAGTAAACATAATTACAAAAAGTCATTTCATTCTCCACCAAATCCTATACTGACAATAAAAACATAACTGCCTTAACACCCTATTAGCTACTGGTGCTAAACCATATGAGAATAATAATTTTAGTTATTGAAAAATAATGTGAAACAACCATGGCAAAGATCAATTCTATTTTCTTTTGAAGTATTAAAGTCAGAAGATATCTTTTATTCAGAATTATGCAGTATGAAGACCAAAATTGTAGAATATGATCGAATCCATGGTCAAAATCAATAAATGATTCCATAATAATTCATGAGCACCCTATAGCACCTAATTAAGTTGTTTATCCCTGTCCTAGGATAGATGTTTAATAAATTAAGTACTATATAAATTGGTGATTGCCTATTCATGCAGGGATCAAACAGTCCTTGGTAAGATTAACAGCTCCAGAAATGGTGACATCCAATGACAAGTATGGCATGCAGTTGAATTTAAACTTGAGTTTTTGCAAGTAAAATATTTCTTACATGGAGCAATAGGTTATGGGTTTGAATATTTTCAGTCAAAATTACGAAAGATGGTCCTCCAATTGGAGCTCAAAAAGCTAACCTAGACCATGTAACTTATCACATCATCCAAGAATTTGGTACCAATCAATTGGTCTTCCAAGGTTATTAATGTTAATGATAAAAGTGATGGGAAACTTGACCGGGATCTGATCCTAAACGTAGTGGAATAATTACAAAACTTTTTTGTTTGATTTCTTGAAAGTTAAGATCACTAAAATTCTATAAAATGATTAATACATAAATTATAATAAAACTTGAATCTTAATTCATACCTTATTCCAAAGCTTAATCATATTCTTGTAGTATCCCTTTAGCTGTTGCTGAAACTTGTTCATCTCAACCACCGTAGTCGCACAAATGTCTGGCCTCTAATGGTATCTACAAAATAGGTTGAAAGAACTTTGTAACTATTGCAAAAAGGGTTAGGCAAAGAGCACTAACTCTACTAGAGCTTAATCCTATTTATAATAAGTTTTGGATATTTTAATAATTTAATTAAAATTAAGTTCTAATTTAATTAAACGTTAATTAGAATTACAAATAATTTTAATTAAATACTAATTATGTCCAAATAAGATCCAATATCTCATATTCATCCTTATTTATTAAATATCACGTGTTTAGTTATAATGTTTCTCAAACTTTAAAATCAAGTTCAACTTTATTACAATATCTTTGTTTTCTTCAATCCATTCTTTATGTGTGAACCATTAGGTTCTTAAATATATTGGCACTGGATACAAATTATATCCAGAAATTATATTTAGGATTAGATAAATTAAACTGCTTTAATTTATCTTTAATTCTTTTCATAAATCAAGATTGACATCTAACAACACTTTATGACCACCCAAATATTTAGGAATATCAAAGTAGTTTTAACTAACATTTCTGTATAATTTAATCATTTTATCATACAATGTTCTGATTAGACATAACATACGGAATTAATATATACTTTATTTTGAGTCCATTCATATTTGTTCTCTACCATTAGCTATTGATTCAATTAATGACATTTGTAAACTATTTATAAAACATCATTCTATTTTAGCCAAGGATTTCTTGAATTAATACTAATTGAAGACAATGAAACATTGTCCCTAATTACTTTAGGAGGATGAATCCTATCTTGATCACTCAACTACCTCTGTATAATTCATGATACATCTAATGACTACCGATTGAACTACCCATGATTATAATAGGTTATAAGTAGTATTAAAACACAACAGTCTATATACAATATAACTTCGGAGATCTCAATTCAAAGCATTACTTATACAATCATGACAATGAGAATTTACATAGACATACAAGTAATGTTTCAAATGAATTTTTTTATATGGGGTTAATTCAAATAAAGTATTCTCTAACAAGCACCCACACATTTGTTTAAGTGTCTTCATACTTCTGTCTACGAGATTGACTACTTCCTTCATAAGAAAAAACATAACGTATGCTAGTCTTTTAATGTTCTATTAATGTTCAATCTTAGTAAATAATGAATAGGAACAATTTATGGATAATACATAAATTCAATATCAATCTCATCATAATTTCATTTGCAATGTATAATTATCCTATAAATTTTATTATATACATTTAAATATGTACAAGATAAATAATGCCTCTAAATTATTTTTTTCACTAAACTACAGCCAGGGCATAAACCAACAATCTATCACTTGCGCTAAGTCAATCTTTTAAGTATCATATACCATATCACCATATGATGATCGTACTATTGTTGAGACAGTGACTTATTGAGAAAATTCTACAAGATTCTCTATAGTGAGAACTTACTTAAATCTTACTAATTTCATTTGAATTATCATCATAATTAAGAAAATTTTCCTAAATAAATCGTTGGATCTTTGATAAGACCTTAGCTCTTCTTACATGACCAATTGCTCTAATATTCCACGGTACGTTACTATCTTGAACAATGAAAAGAACTATATTAAGTTCATTAGAGAAATTATTTATTTAATTAATCATTTCCATTGAATAAAAATGTATTATGACTTAGTTAGCAACCCTTGCGACATTGGAATCTTTCCAATCTTAAAATGATATTGTTATAAGGAGAACATACCTTAATTAGGATTTACTTCTAAAGTTAATATCCTTATCACCTTGAACTTAAATATTAACTTATACATAGAATAATGGATACCTTTAATATTTCACAAGTATCATATATCTCCAATACTAAACATCCTAAGTACATTATTTGTGTACTTGGACTTAGAATAGGTAAACAACTTCCAATATATCTCTATAGATCTAATTCTCAAAATTAAGTTGTTACCTTTTCATATCCAACAAGAGTTGTTCTTAGACAATTATATTTTCAACAATTGAAAATTAGAATTATTATTCTCTATGAGCAATATGTCTCATCATACTCCTATTAGAGAGGACAACTATACTTCTACTAACGTACTAGTACAAATGATTAATTCACAATCATTTCAACAACAAACTCTCTGAATTCATTATAAAAGTGAATCTTTCAATGTCTCGTAGCCTTTTAACTATACATCAAATGTATCAACAAAGACACTAGTTCCAATTGGATGTACTATCTTGAGATTTAAACTTTTCAAATTTCATCTTACTCCTATTACTTATCTTAAGATCCATTCTCTTATAAGTATACATTGAAACAAATAAATTTTTTTAATAGGTCTGTAAGATTATATCTAGTTTTTTGGATATCTCATAACCTTTTATTATCCAATTTGTCCTAAACTTAATGAATAATACATATTTCAACTAAGCATCACATCCACATCCTTAAATCATTATCTTTGACTGTTTTAAAGTCTTAGCATTTCACATCTAATATGAAATGTTGCCAATTGATTTAATTGGAATTATTGAAGGTAAGTCATTATACTACATATAGCTATATATCTTATATTCCTCCTTAAATATATCCATACTCTTATGGAATTTTCTTATGAAGGTATTCACTAGAGAATCTCATTCCTTGTAGATAACCAAAAATTTAAAACTTACCGCAACGATCTCATCAAAGTGTTTCAAAATTCTTAATGCTTAATTTCTACTTAGATTTAAATAATTTGAACTTTTCAAATTTTTAAATCAACATTTCATTTAATACATATGACTAACTGATGATGATGGTATTGACTGTTAAATTTATGCATGTGATGTATTAGATATAATAACAATTCATAAAAGGATGATATTTAATAGTAATTTCAATTCAGATTTAAAAAATTATAAGTTTGAAAATAACTAACTATAAGATGATTAGTTGTCTTTTATATAATCTTATGAAAACTTTTACCTTTTCCCTCGTTTTTAATATTAGATTTAACACTCAAATCTTATATGAGATGTCACATAACCTTTATAATTTCTTACAAGCTTCATACGTTATATTACATAAACTTTTAGTATATATGTCCTTCATATTTAGATGCTTTATTAATATTGAAAATTTTCTACAATCTAACTAGTAATGAAACGTTCAAACATTTTCTTAAAGGACTAATAGAGATTATCACATTGTATTGTATTTTATTTTATTCTATCAAATTTCTTATTTAACAAATAACTACCTCTTTTTAGTACTTTAAAATTTTTGACTCTATTACTTTAAAAGAAATTATATGTTAGACTATCTCTAAAGTTTATATTTCATAGTCAAATCCTATGATTTAATAATGGATAAGAAGCTTTAACCTTACTACCTTTAAAAAACTAAATAAAAATATTTTCTCTTTCAAAGTTAAAATACTAATACATTTATAACCATGATCTTGATCAATGATTTACTTTTGTTTTAGGAAGCAATATGATGTTCATATTTCACTTTCTAAAGCAAATAAAATTATATTTATTTGAACATATATCTAACATGATTATGTTCATCTATATTACTTAAAATTTTGGGCATTATTAAAAAAATAAATAAGCAAAGTTAATTATTAGAAAAAATTATAAATGAAGCTTTATGCAAAATTTAGTTTTTGATTAAAAAATTCTCAAACTTTAAAGAACTACCACTTATAATACGATGTTAAGATAAGACACTAATTTCTATTAATTTTATAACAATATCAAATCATATTGATCATATAATTTGGCATAAACTAAAAATTGTTGTTATACTATGTAATAAAAACAAAAGTTACTGTTCCATTATAAAGTTATGTTACATATGATATTTTCCAAAATTGATGAATTATATGGTTAAAAAATAAAATTTAGACAAAACTTCAATTTTAGTGCAATTTATTATTTTTTAATAATTGATCTTAAAACAAAATTATTAAAATGAGAAAGCAACACAAAGGAAGATTATAGAAAATGATATGTTCGTGGAATAATCAAAAAGTATATACTACTAACGAAGAAGATAATCCTTTAAGAATATGAATGATCATCTACATACCTATATGAGCCAAAACAAAAGTATAGTGTTAAATCAAGAGAAGGAGATAAGAAGGATTAGGAGCTTCTAAGAAAATTAAGAGGAGCTTCCAAGAAAATTAAGAAGAATCATTCTTTGGATCAAGTCATAGGTGATATTTCAAAAGGTACTTACTATATCTCAATTTAGAGGTTTATCTCATGTTCCTTTTATTTCTCGAATTTAGCTTAAGATTATAGAAAAAGCCCCGAGTAATGAGAGTTGGGTTCTTTTTTATAACTAAAGAGTTAAAATTAATCCGAAAGAAGTAATGTTCAAACTTTAAATCAAAAGGCCTTTAAATTATAAGAACCAAATGGTTGTTTATAAGCAATATAGATGAATTGAGTACTATTAAGAGAACTAAAACTAAATTAGTGGTTGAAGGGTAAAATTAAAGGGGAGATATAGATTTTGAGAAAAAAGATAGTTGGATTAGAAGTCATTAAGATTATTATTGGCATTTGCATCTTATATGAATTTTAAATAGTTTCAAATTGATGCTAAAAGTGCAATTTTAATTAGTTTTATTTAAGAAGAATTTTATATTGATCAACTTTCCAATTTGGAATTTAATTATAGACCTAACTATAATTATGAACTTTCTAAAGTTTTATATAGTTTGAAACAAGATCCTAACTTGTTATGGTAGGTTAAGATCATTTATTTGAAAAATAGTTTTGCAACATACAATGATGATGTAACATTTTTCATTAAAAGAATACATAAGACATTCTAATTATTCAAATTCATATCAATGATATCGTCTTTGTATAAATAATGAAATATTATGTAAGGAATTGTTTTCAAGTTCATGATGGAGGAAGAGATCAACTTCTTTCTTAGACTTCAAATCAAGAAAATAAAGGAGGACATCTTCATCACCCAAGTTAAGTAAATTAAAGAACTATTCAAATTCTTTAAAGATGGTTAAGTCAAGCCATTAGGGACATTCACAAGTGTCACAATAAAGTTGAATAAAAATGAAGAGGGTAAGTTGGTTGATGTAAAACTTTATCAAGATATGATTGATAGTCTGCTTTATCTTATATATACTTATTTGCTATATAATAAAGTCTTGAGAGTCTCATCTTTTAGTCATTAAGCATATACTTAGATATTTATATTGTACTATATCATTAAGACTTTGGTATCCTAAGCATACGTTCTTTTATTTGGTTAGCTATTTTGAAATAGATTATGCTGGTAGTCTTTTAACTAGAAAAAGAACATTCATATTTATCAATTCTTAAGGAATGAATAAGTTTCATTGTTTACTAAGAAGTAAAATTCTATTGCCTTATCAACCTTTAAAATAAAATCTATAACAACTAATAATTATTATGCACAAATTAGACGGTTTAGGCAGCAACCTAGAGATTGTGGAATCGAATTTATAAAGATATATACTAGGTATAATTTTAATAGTGCTATTTTTATGACAAAGAATCTTATATAACATTATAAAGAGAAAAACATAGAGAGGAGAAAATACCATTTCATTAGAGATCATGTTGGGGATATTGAGCTTGAATTTGGTGATACATAACACTAATTGGTTAATGTAGTCACTAAACTAATAAATGAGAATAAATTTTATATAATTAAGAAAGAATTGATTATGATTAATGGTAATTTAATTTGATTAAATCACTACAAGAAAATCATAAATTAGTGACTGAAATTTTCTGACGGACAAAAAACTATAGCTATTTACCGATTGAAAACAACAATCCGTCGGTAAATATGTTGTACTGTTTATATATAGCGACGGAAATATATTACCATCGGTAATATTGGAGGGAATGAATTTCGCGCAAAATCTCCAATGACATATAGTGACGACACAATCTTTACCGTCGGCAAAAATTGGGGGAATGCTTCCCGCAATTTAATTGCTTCGGATATGTACCGACATAACATATTTTGTCGGTAAGTTATGCTCAGTGTCTGCTATTCACTGACAGAATTTCGTTCGTCGGTAAACTTGATTTTAGGTTTACCGACGACGTAACCATGACCGTTGGTAATAATTATGGGAATGCTTCCTGCAATTAACTAGCTTCAGACATTTACTGACAGAATAGGTATCGTCGGTAAATGTGGTTCAGCTTCTGTTATATACCGACGTAATGTGTTCTGTCGGTATACATTAAATTAACTTTACCGACGAAAATTTGTTTCCGTCGCAAAATGTAGTGGCAACAAGACGCGGTGAAATAATTAGGAAATTTAAATATCGACGGAATGTATATTCTGTAGGTAAATGTCGACTAGTTAATAAATAAAATGATGTCTAGTGTCGGTAAATGTCGACTAGTTAATAAATAAAACGACGTCGTTTAGTTTAAAACCAAATTACGTCGTTTGGTTCATCGTCTTTAACACAAACTAGACTTCTCTCCTCGCGTCGCGCCGTATGAATCTGACCCTCTTCCTTGCGTTTTTCGGCCATTTTCTGACTGTTTTCTGGCTCATCGTGTGTCGTTTAAGGTAAGCTCTCTAATGGGTGTATTATTTCTCCAAAAAACACAAATTTTTAGTGTTAACCGTGGAAGTTTGGATGATGAAATTTTGCTTAATTATTGTTGTTGTTTGAATTTTTTTTGTGTCATTGCTGGTTGATTTATTGTTTATATGTGTTATTTTTGGTAAATAATGGAAAATTGCAATTGATTTGTGATTAGATTGAGATTATACATATTGCCTATGAAGTGTTCGATAAAATACCCTTTATGATGTTTAGAATGTTTCTTTGTAATTGTTGTGTGAATTTGAGAATTTTAATGCTTAATTTCGATAAAATGCTTAATTTGAAGTGTGAATTTTTCGAATTTGACATTTAAGTGTGAATTTGATAAT
>JANZXP010018458.1:0-13569 GCA_027576715.1 Erythroxylum flavicans
AGTAGATAACCATAAGTAAAGATGAATGACTTTCAAAACCTATAGCAATAACTTAACATTCAAAGCTTCTACTCATGATCAATTAACATTCATCACCCTTAGAAATTAGGTAATCTATAAGTAGACTTGGACAAAAGGTGTTTAAACAAGATATTGTCATAGGTACACTCAAATACCATTCATGATCACAACAATCCACAACTTTACATATCATTTCCTTTCTCCACCACTAAAAGTCACATACATAATCATAAGTCAAAGGACTTTTCTAGGGTTGTAATTTAGGTAAAGGTAAGGTGAGATGTATTATGGTAAATGTATTACAAAAGCCATCAAGCTAGTGAAGGAAAAGTAACATTGAATAAGATATAAATCGTGCAAGTTAACATTAATTCAAAACTAGGCACTTTCAGCCATGAAGGATTTAACAACTATGTTTCCTAACTTGATCCAACTCTCATACCATAAGCCATATGAACATAACACAAAATGCTTCATCCAAAACAACGTCCTCCTCAAATGCAATATAATTAAACACCCAATCGATATAACTTGAGGAGGACAAACTATTAGTTAACAACTTTTCACAACAGTTGTATTTCCTCCTTACAACTTGTATTCAAACTCACATCCTTTTTTCTTTTTCTTTTTACTTTTTTTAATATAAAAGTGATAAAAGCTACATCAACATATGATTCATAACATGGAATTTTAATAATTATAACCAATCATTATGTATGCATACCCCAGTACTTAGGATTTTGTACAATCATATTCATCAAGAATTAACAATTGCTCTAATAGCTTTAAGGCTTAGGTAGGGAATTTGGTTAAGTGCATGTAATGTGGTTTATATAAAAGAAAAGGCTAATAAAGCTTAAAGGGGGTTAGCAAAGGAAAATTCATATAAATGGTAGGCTATTTGGCTAATGTAGTTCGTAATCAACAAAGAATGCCCAATCATTTTCATAAAAATGCATGCGATAAAAACGTGGTCTTGACTAAAAATCAATGCAAAATAAGGATGCATATGTTATGATGGTCACACAAAACAAAGACAATGTAACTGATATGAATGTGTCAGTTTAATACGGCTTAAAACCTCACTAGTTTTTGTCTACCATTAGTTACCACTCTTTTAAAGAATAATGCCCATTAACCAATCACAAGGGCAAAAGTACATGTTAAGGTTGCTATTGATTTTCTAGTCAATTCATACTCTAATTATGACTAAATAATCTTATAAGTAAAAGAAAACAAGAAAATTTTTATTTTGTTTGTTTGATTTTAAAAAATTGCCCAAGAAGTCACATAAGCAACAATTAAGCTTAAAAAGAATGTGTAAAAGTTAATATCAAACTAAGATCCCCACCCCCACGCTTAAAACTTACATTGTCCCCAACGCAGCATCAAATGCAAGAAATGGGGAACTTAAGGAAAATAACAATTGCAAAAATGTAAAGAGCTAGAAATCAACTTCCCTTGGGTTGCCTCCCAAGTAACGCCTTTGTTTACCATTGTTGGCTTGACTCTGCATTGCTAAGTCTTCATAATGAGGGTTTTCTAACCCTATTACTTCCATATCCTCCATTTGGAATCCTTCATAGAAGGGTTTTAGTCAATAAACATTGACTTTGAATTTCTTGTTAGTCTATAAGCTTTCAATTTCAACTACACCATGTGAAAATACATTATTAACAATAAAAGGTCTGATCTAACTAGAACATAATTTACTTAGAAAAAGCTTAAGTCGTGAATGGTATAGAAGAACTTTTTGTCCAACCGTAAAATTCTTCCTAACAATTATCTTATCATGAAATCATTTCATCTTTTCGTTGTAAATTTCTGCATTCTCATAATATTCAACTCTAAGCTCCTCAAATTCTTACAGTTGCAGTTTCCTCTGTTCACCCACCACATCCATCTTCATATTGCATTGTTTAATAGATTAAAAGGCCTTGAACTTAATTTCTACTGGAAGATGATATGACTTCTCATAGATTAGTTAGTATGGAGACATTCCAATCAGTGTCTTGTATGCAATCCTATATGCCCAAAGATCATCATTAAGTCTCTGACTCCAATCTTTACGATTTGGACTCACCATTTTCCTAAGAATGGACTTATTTTCTCCATTTGACACCACAGCTTGTCCGTTTGTCTGTCGATGTTAGGTCGTAGACACCTTATGAGTGACATGATACTACTTTAAAAGGTTTTTTACCAATCAGTTACAAAAATGAATACCCCTATCACTAATCAATGCTCTCAGTGTTCCAAACCTAGCAAAATGTTAGACTTGAAAATTTCAACAAAAACCTTAAAATCGTCATTCCTAGTGACTTTAGCTTCCACCCATTTAGAAACATAATCCACAGTCAAAAAAGTGTAAACAAGCCCAATAGAAGAAGGAAATGGTCTCATAAGATCGATGCCCTATATATCAAAGATTTCACATATATGTATTAGAGATAAAGGCATTTGATCTCTAGAGGACCAATTAACCTATTCCTGGCATTGTTCACATGCTTTACAAAACGTATAGGAGTCTTGAAAAGTATTTGGCCAATAAAAACCACATTTAATAATTTTCCTAGTAGTTCTATTAGGCACAGAATGACCACCATAAGCAAACGAATGGAAAAATTTCAAAATTGATTCATATTCATATTCAAGCACACTTATCCTGATCACTTAGTCAGAACAACACTTCCATAATTAAGGATCATCCCAAATATAATATTTCGACTCGCTCTTTATCCTGTTTCGTTTAGCCTTACTCAAATCATTAGGTATCTCATGGTTCACTAGATAGTTCACAATATCAGCATGCCATGGAACCTTACTTTGAAGTGTTAGTAATTGCTCATCTTGAAGCTATTCTTGAAATGTTAGTGAACCCTCCTCCTTCACCACTTGACTCAAGTGATCTGTGACTGAATTCTCTACACCTTTCTTATCTTTGATCTCCAAATCAAACCCTTAGAGTAGGAGAATCCATGTATTCAACCTTGGTTTCACTTCTTTCTTTGATAAAGATATGTTAATGCTACATGATCATAATACACAATCATTTTAGAATCAAGTAAATAAGGTCTAAATTTATCAAAAGCAAACATAATAGCTAAAAGCTCCTTTTCAGTAATGGAATAGTTGCATTGAGTTAGATTGAGTTTTCGAGAAGCGTAGCAAATAAAATGAGTCATCTTTCCACATTTCTGACCAAGGATGACACCCACAGTAGAATTGTTCACATCACATATAGTCTCAAATGGTTGACTCCAATGATCGATACTGAATTCAAAAGTTCTTTCAACTTATCAAATGCTTCCTTGCATCCTTCATCAAATTCAAAGGGTACATACTTTTGTAACAAATGACAAAGTTTTGTTGAAATCTTATTGGATTCTTTGACAAACCAACAATAAAAGCTTGTATGGCTAAGAAAATAACGAACTTCCCACACATTTGTGAGTAGGGTAAGTTTTGCACAATTTCTATCTTAGCTTTATCAACTTCAAATCCTTTAGCTGAGATTACATTTCCCAAAACTATTCCTTGTTTAACCATAAAATGACATCTTTCATAATTGAGAACAAGATTAGTTTCGATGCAACGTTCAAGTACACAATTCAGATTATCCAAACATGTATCAAATGAATCTCCATAGACAGTAAAATCTTCCATAAATGTACCAAATGCAAAGTCCAAACGGCATCCTTCTATAGGCAAATGTACCAAATGGGCATATGAAAGTTGTTGTCTCCTAATCTTCTGGAGCTATCACAATTTGATTATATCCCGAATACCTATCCAGAAAATAGTAGTGAGATCATCCCGTAAGTCATTCAAGCATCCAATCGATGAATGGGAGTGGAAAGTGATCCTTGCATGTAGTAGCATTCAACTTCTTGTAATCGATGCAAACTCTTCATTCATTTTGAATCCTTGTAGGCACAAACTCATTATTCTCATTCTTCATCACAGTGATCCCAGTTTTCTTCGGTACTACTTAGAGTGGACTTACTCATTTACTATTTGAAATTGGATATATTATACTAACATCAATCAACTTCAAGATCTCCGTCTTTACCACATCCATCATCAAGGGATTCAACCTTCTTTTTTATTCTCTTGATGGTTTGGATCCTTCTTCGAATAGAATTTGAAGCGTACACGATGAAGGGCTAATACCCTTGATGTTAGCTATGGTCGACCCTATAGTTATGATGTGGTCTTTAAGCACTCGAATGAGCTTTTAGTTAAGTTCCTGGATATGATTATCGAAAGTATTTCTTCTTCTCCTAAAAATATGTATTTAAAGTGCTTCGATAATTGCTTCAATTCAATTGTAGATGCCTGCATAATCGAAGGTAAAGATTTCGTATTAGATATTGGCAATTTGATATTTTGAAATACATACCTTTTTGGTATTGTTTGCAGTGATTGTAGTGCTAGCACCATTTATTCCATTTCATCTGTAATGACCAAGTTAGAATTTTGCAGCATGTTTTCCTTTAAGCTCATGCAAAGAATGACTTCTAACTCATCCTTGCCATCCATATCAAAATTTTCTTGAGAAAAAGAATCAATGAAATCAATTGAAAAAATAGAATGAACATCACTAGGATACCTCATAGCTTAAAAAATATTAAAACGAACAATTTCACTATCAAACTACATAGTCAATGTTCCTGTATCCACATCAATCTTCGTCTTTGATGTCTTGAAAAATGGTTGACCCAAAAGGATAGGTGTGGAATTAAACGAAGGTTCTCCTTCCATATTCAACACATAAAAGTTAGGTGGGAAAATCAATTCGTTAATCTGCACTAAAACATCCTCTACAACTCTTTCAGATAAGCATTAGATCTATCAGCCAATCGAATTATAACAGGTGTTTCTTTCAATGATCCCAAATTGAAGGAAGTATAAATCAAATATGGAATAACATTAATTAAAGCTCCTAGACCTAACATTGCCTTTTCAAAGTGGGTATCACAAATCTTACAAGGAATTGTAAACATACCTAGATCCTTACATTTTGGGGGAAGCTTTCTTTTAATGACTATGGACACGTTCTCCCCCACACTTTTTTCTCGTCTCCTCTTAATTTCCTCTTAGACGTGCATAACTCCTTGAGAAATTTGGTGTATTGAGGAACTTGCTTAATGGCATCAATTAGAGGTATAGTTACCTTTACCTTTTTGAACATCTCCAAAATCTTCCTATCTTGCGCTTCTTTATTTAATTTAGCAAACTTGCTAGGAAAATGATGCCAAGTATTAGTAAAACTTTTAATCATAGGAGATTTAGAATTTACCTGAGTTCTTGTTTCTACCTCTTTAGAGGCACTTCAAGTTCTTTTTTAGCTTCTTCCTCATTGCTAATAACAGGAGTCTTGTGTGGTGCCTCTATTTCCTGACCACTTCTTAGGGTAATAGCACTTGAATTCTCTTTCAGGTTTACAATCGTTTGAGAAGAAAGCTTACTCGAATTTTGATTCTCTAAGTAGCTACATGACTCAGTTGATTCTCTAGATTCTAGATGCTAGCTCTTGTTTATTAGTGGAATTGTAGGGAATTATTCTGGAGTTGAGTGGTCTTATGAGCTAACGTTTTCATCATTTCTTCTAGTAAAGGTCCCAAACTCGATGATTGAGCTTATCTTTGATATGGTTATTGATAGGAATCTTGTAGTTGTCCTTATTAGCCATAGGTGGTGAATGAAGGATTCTTCCATCCCGAGTTCTATGCATATGGGGAGCTAGGATTCCTTTGTGGTTGACTTGAAAAGCTTCCAAAGGCAGTCACTTGTTTTATGTATCCTGTAAGGTTGGACATATGTTAGTGGAATATCCTGCCATTATGTAAATTTTACATACCTTGACTTGTTGAGCACCACTTGCAGCCATTTGCCTAAGCAAAGATGTCAACCCAGTTATTTGTTGCTCTAATGTAGCAGTACTAGCTTCATTAACTTTGAATGGGTCGACGTCCTCTCGAATATTGAATTGTTGGGAGTTAGCAATCATGTTGCAAATGAGATTTCTCAATTCAATAGGTGTCTTGTCCACCAGTGCTCTTCCGCTTACTAAATCTACCATATTTCTTTCTTATGGTAGAAGCCCCTCATAGAAATACTATATCAAGAGTTGCTCGTTGATTTGATGGTATGGGCAGCTAGCACACAACCTCTTAAAATGCTCCCAGTACTCGTAATGTTTCCCCATGATGTTGTCGAATTGCCCAGATCTCCTTATGAAAATTTGTAACTCAAGACGAAGGTAAGTATTTCTTCAAAAAAAGTCTCTGCATCTCATTCCATGTGTTAATTGATTTGGAGGGCAAGTAATATAACAAATCCCTTTGCAGTGTCTTCCAATGAGAACGAGAATGCTCTTAACTTAATATGCTCTTCTTGCACCTCAGCTGGCTTCATGCTAGAACCGACCATGTGGAACTCCTTAAGATACTTGTGAGGATCTTCACCTAGCATACCACAAAAAGTAGGCAAAAGATGAATTAAGCCAGATTTAAGTTCAAAAGCAACATCAATAGTAGGAAAGTCAATGCACAACAGTTGATGATTAAAAGCAAAGGTAGCTAATTATTTAAGAGTACAATCATTATTTTGCTCAACCATGTTTGAAGCAGTATCAGAAATGGAATCACGAGAAAACTCAGAAAGTTCATCTAAAGCTATTTAAATTCTTGGTAAAGAGTCAAGTTTTCTGTCAGATGACGATGGATCCTCGAAACTTTGTACAACTTGTCTTCTCGCTCTTTGCAACGTTCTTTCAAGTTCTGGATCCAATTTCAATACACTAGTGTGAGAAGATCATATCATGCACTGAAACTAAGCAAACAATAAACGAAATTAACCAAAAATAAAAAAATAAATTCATCAAAGAAAAGGATATTAATTCCCAGCAACGACACGAAAATTAGTCACGTGTTGTAGCACTACCAAAATAACTAGACAAAATTGTAGATAGTATCAAATCTAGGTCAATTCCACAGAGATTAATTCCAATTACTTTCCTAAATTATTTGCATAAGCAAAATAGGGGGGTTTTTGGTTTGAAGCAAATTAAAAGACAAAGTAAAATTAAATCTATAAAAACAAATCAAATTAAACAGCAGTAAATTGATAAAGTTGATGAATGAGTTGAAATTTAGTTCTTTAGTTTAATCTCAGCCTAAGCACAATTTCACAGATGTTGTTGATTTATCGCTTTTACATCTCTCTTAAGACTATTGATTGTGAACTAACAATAAGCTCTATTAATTCCGATTTTTTCTTAGATCATAGTTAATCAAGAAGAGCTCATTAATTAATCCTAACTATCAGGAAACCTAAAACAAGCTCTCTAAATTTATCCAGACAGCCACATTACAAGTGAGAAAAAATAGATCAATCTAAGTAACAATCACATAAGCTCGAATTATTTAACTTATGCTATGTTATCTCTAACGATTTACTAATGTTAGTTGTCAGATACGACATTTAACACGACTATTAACTATCGCATTCAAGATCTAGCTATGGGTTTTCATAATAAATGATTCAATAGAGCATTAAAATCATTCTCATACAATACCCAATCAATCCATACAAGATAACATAAACAATTCGAAAAGAGGTAAAGAAACGATACACAACAACTATTTGCTTAACGTCCTTCTTGGCCTTGATTTCACCTCCAAATTGGTTTTAGGAAAGTTAGTTGTCCATCACCATCTTCAAGCTTTTACCATCGACCATCCTCTCCATTGCCACTATCACTATTGAAGAACAACTTCAACTATTTTAGCATACTACTTCCATGTTTTTTACCATATACCATCATATTATTGCCTCTTAATGACAAGTGCTTTTATGAGTCTTTGTTTAATCATACTAAACTGTTCTTATGCATGGTCTATTCAAACATATCCATGATGTAGTCATAATGCTCCACAACTTAAGATAGTAATAATATAAGCTATTATATGGTAAACATCATAGATATATATACCTTTTGACCACTTTGTAGAAATTAAATTCCTTTACATGCCTTTGAACTTAGCATGACTTAATTGTGCCATTATCTTTGATCTCACATATAAACACGATTCTTATTGAAAATTTTTGCCAATATATAGCAATACATGTTAATAGTTTTTTATTCCTAAGCTTTCATTTATAAGCATGTTTTACTTCACCTATTCATAGGTCTTTTCTTTGTTCTATCATTAACATGTCTTTTTCATATCAACCTAAATACCAATTATTGACTAAAACTTGCCAACATTTATATGATCCCATAATTTAAACTTGAGGTATAACACCTACTCATATTGAGCAATATTGGTTCATTAAGATTTGGGTGCTCAAGCCCATTAAAGAATCGAGGTTTTAAAAATTAATATGCTGTTGAATTTAAAGTCAAGGTGTACTTTAAAATAGTGAAGATATTAAATATTTAGGTAATCTTAATATAAATATAATTATTAAAAAAATAGCAAAAAGAAAAAAAGTGGTAAAGTGGTGAATATATCCACTCTTATAGATAATAGGTTGATTGTTGAAAATTTTATTTAACACAAACTTTTGATAACTTGTTTAGGTTTGATATATTTGCACCTTAAGCTAATGTTTTTAAATGAGTGTCATCCCTATATTTAGATGTCAACTTTAGACTGCAAACCTCCACCTTGGTCTAAATTGTATCTCAAAATATTAAAGATTTCGAACTCAGATTTATTAAAACCCTTCGTGATAATGTAATTATTCATTATTCTTTTTCAAAATAATAAAATTTCATATACTACTCTCATTAGTTTAATTTTCACATAAATAGTATCTGTGAATTATGTTAGTGAAAGAGAAGATGAGTAACTTCTTTTATCTTTTGATATTTGAAAATATATAAATTAATATTTAAAATTTTCATACAAAATTTAAATAAATACTTAATATTTTATTACTTAGAGGCTAACTTTGGAGTAACTGGTAAGGTTACTCCTCCACCCTGATTCTCGCAAAATAGAAAGTCTTGTGCACTGGAATTAAAGTAAAGTAACTTAATGTTTCATTATTTATAATATAACTCTTAATATTAATATAAATTTATAAAATAAATTTATTTATATAAATTTAATAATAAATCTTTGAAAATATGTTTCTACTGATTGTGTTCTTATTCTTAATATTGTTTATGAAAATTTTTTAGTAAACATATATTAAATATTAACCGTCAACTTATAAACTTTAAGAACTTAAAATGTCATTTAAAAATTTATGACAACTTTAAGATTTTACCCAAGCCTTTTATCTTTCGCTACTTTAAGAAAGTGAACTTGGTTGATTTGAAAGGTAATTCAATAAGTGAAATTACATACGAGTCTTGTCTGATTTCGCTCTCTCTCTCTCTCTCTCTTTCCATCTTCACCTCTTGCACTGAGGCCCACCGGCCACCACTACTTAGTGGCTCTCATAATTCCTTTCCAGACACACGCATCACCAAACCGATGATTGAAAGCATCCCCACATGGCGTGCCACCTGCACTGAACTTGATCCACTCCTTTTTACCTCAATCATCCACTCTCAATTCTTTATCTAACCAAACTCTTTAATTGACTTGCTTTATTGTTATCGGACATAAATACCATAGTACATTCGCTACAAGATCTGGCTGACTGGCTCTATCATACAACTTCCCACTGTTAATGTTTTGTTTTTCTCGTCATGGAGAAGTGCAAGTCCTTTCCTCAGTACTCTTCATCGTTGTCTGGTGAGTTTGGGTTTCAAGATCGGTCCAACTCTTACAGTTTTAATGGTCCTTCCGAAAAGGGTGGTGGCTTTGCGACATCTAACGACCCGGAGCTGAAAAGAAAGAAGAGAATTGCGTCCTATAACGTATTTACCATGGAAGGCAAGGTTAAATCTAGCATGAGAAGCAGCTTCAAGTGGATCAAGAGCAAGTTCAGCGATGTTCGATACGGTATGTAGTGAAGATTAAGTTGGGAGTAATCACGTACAGATATCGATCGATGGAGAGGGTTGATGGTGAGCCATGAAGTGTTTTTATTCGTATTCTCGAATCAAAGGCATTAAAGAAAGACTTCTTGCAATCGGCAATTAAGAACAAGAAGATTGTGTCCTGTATCAAATTGGGTCGCTGGAAATCTGTTTCTTGCATTGAACATGCATGTGCATGCCTACTCATGTAGAACTTTAATATTTGGGTGTGTTTTATGTGCTTGAATGCTGCAATAACATGAGAAAAGTGAGTTTTAGAGTTCTGCAAATTTGCTTCTAGCTAAATGGCATGGGATTCCGTTGACACTATAATCTGTATTTACAGGTTCAGTATCCACTGAAAATTTCCAGAAAGTAGATAACAAATGAATCCCAAAAAAAAGATCAATTTTCAAGCAAATTAGTCTCTTTTTTCTGCAAATTCTATTAATTCTTTTCTCAAGAGTGTTAAACCCAAATAATAAAAAAGGAGAGGAAACATTTGAAGCCCACCACTTAACACGTCTTTCACAGTTTCCTCTGTATGGCGTGTATGATAACCCTTGTTAAAAGCAGGTGTCGCTACTTATGTCTATGTCATCTTGCAATAAAGGCATCAATGTCAAAGTAATGTATAATTCCATGTTCTTTAAACGTTGTTGATTAGGACCTACACAATCTCTTTCCCTGATTTTTGTTTACCTTTATAGACTGGAGGAAGAAAAGGTTGCATCTTTCCCTTGCGAAAGTAAAAGGTCCTGCTCCACCACAAAGTCTAATTGTTCAATTACATTAGCCTTCATCTAATTAACAATTATCATTATGATTCCCAGGAAGATGAATTTTATTTAATCTTTTTAGTATGCAAATCATTTCCTAATGCAGAAGCAACAACTAAATAGAAGGAAGAAATTCTTTGCATATATCAAAATTTGAGATTATAATTGTCTTCTCATATTATAAAAGAGGAGAGAATTATACTCGGAGGATTTATTAACTTAAGGTTATAATTTCTTATATATAGACCACTCTAATCTTTCGCTTATTTTTGATAATAAGTCTTTTAACATTCTCCTTTAATTTCTTGAAGTTATTTGAGTATCAATATGCAAATTAAGCACTTTACTCGACCAAAGCTATACCTTAAATGTAGTCTTCATTGAACTAAGAGAAATTATACTATATATTTTGATGATAACAAAAGATACCTACCTTCCTTGCTCTAAGCTTCTATTGGCCACACACCCTTTTTCCCTTTCAACAACACCATTGTTACCTCCAGATTCTTTACCTCGCATATCATTATTCACTTCTGATATAACATCTCAGACTTAACCATCTCCTTTGGATAAGAGCAACTTCCTGTCTTTGAACCTTGCTAACTCCTTGACAAAGGCTTTAACAGGTCATTCTAAAGCTCTAATTACCTCCTTAGGTTTGGAACCTATGCTTAGCTTAGAAGCGAAAGTTGATGTAGTTCCTAAAGCTTCAATTCAAAATTTGTCAGTGACAAGAAAATGCAATTGGAAATAGGTTGTTAGTGAAAGTTCAGCAAATGATAAGCCTAGATTCATTCCACTTATGAATAACTAATTATTAGTTTCACCACCTATTGAAATATTACTGAAGGATGCAAAGAAACGGTCTATATCTTTGATTGGTTTCCACACTAAAACAAGACTAACAATTTTTTTTATAGACCATCGAAAATTAAGTTCATGAAAAATGGGGTTAAAGTACGTGTTAATTAATGAAGATGGAATGTTTATATTCAAATTCAATTTTATATTCAAATTCAATAACAAAGTATCTATAGATTAAAAAATCATATTCAAATTCAATAACAAAGTATCTATAGATTAAAAAATCAGAGATATGCCCGTGGAATATTAATGGTAAACCTACATTGCTTCCAAAGTGGTGACTACGTCCATAAAAAGTCATTACTAGGACTAAACACATTTCTATTTAGGTCAATTTTCACGAAGTGACATTAGAATGTTGGTCAATGAAGGGTATAAGTCATTTAGCTACCTGGATTGATAGATCATTATGCCTTAATGAATCAATTGCTAGCTTAAAGAGAATATGAGATCCTGGGGTTTGTATGAAAATTCTTTGAATACCTTAAAGATTAACATTATGAAGCTTGATAAAGAAGGGAAGCTTATTAATTAAGGAAAGTAAACTACTTATCAATGAAGAATGAGTAGGGAAAAGACCAAATCTTATTCCTATTGGTAAAGAACATGACATTAAAAAAAAGCTCAAAACTAATAAAGACAAAAGGAGGATAGTGCCAGATAAAACATAAGCCAAAGCTGGTTTAGAGAACAAAGCCACTTTAAATAACTACAACCAAGCGAGTAATAATGTAGATGAAGTTTGGTTGATTTTAAAATCTCCAAGAAAAAAAAGGCAAGTGAAACAATACCATAGAAAAAAATCTATACATTCTAATAAAATAACAAGTGGAGCAATTTTGGAGCTAATGCTAGTTGACACACAATTTACTAAGGTGATAGTTAAGGAGTCATCATTTAAGGCTTATAAGGTAGATCCTATTATCCTTATTCCAAAACACTTAGATGATAATAGCAAGATAAACAAATCTTGTCAATAGTAAGACAAATGAATGCCCCCTTCCCCAAGGAAACCAAAGGAGCCAAAGGGGATTTATCACTCATCCTTGAACCTAGGAACACTATCTATGTAACACCCCCACTACCATAGAGTACGAACCGGAACACCCTGAGGACATTCCAGTACATACCCTATAATAATGGCTGATAGGTGTGCATTAGGATATGGCTTTTATAGGTAATTAACATATGTTTTCTTGCATAATGGTTGCTTATCGCTTTAGTTTAGGATTTAGTTTGCATGTTTTCATTAAATTTGATTTCCATTGTGTTCTTCTGTGTTGGATGCTAATTGAGGGTAAGAATTGCTTATTTTTGTGTAGGAAAGAAGAGGAAGCAAGTTGGAGGATGAACAAGAGAGTGTAGAAGAGAAGACAAGAGAATTACATATGAGACCAATTCCCACGTTTGTGGGAATTGGGCAAATTCCCACAGACGTGGGAAATCACGACAGAATGTTTTTGTCTGTAATTCCCATGCTCGTGGGAATCATGCAGATTCGCACAGACGTGGGAATTGAAACCTGAAATAATATGCGAGGCTTCATTAAACCTAGGGTTTTTAGACTATAAAAAGAGAGGAAGCCTCTATCTTCGAGGGGGGACGACACCTACCTGTAGAAAGACCATCCTTGGGTGAAGAACACATGTTTAAAGCATCAAGGAAGGATTGAAAATAAGGATCATCATCAAAATTAGGCAAAATAGCACATCAACACCAAAATTCTAGACTTTGGGAAAGAAGAGAAGGAGTTTTCTTATTCACTGTCTATCATTTTAATCTCTTCCTTTCTTTGTAAAGATGGATTATTTGAATATTGATAGTGTTATAGAGACTATGTTAAGCTAATTTCATATTAGGGATTGCTTTTTCATTATTTTGTCAAAACTCATGTTTTATTGAATTGAATGAAGTGTCTTT
>JANZXP010018517.1:0-13565 GCA_027576715.1 Erythroxylum flavicans
CATTTAATTTTCTATAATTAATGACCATTCTTCTTTTTCCTCTTTTTTGTTCTGAATGACTATTAACATAAAATGTTAGTGCTAAATGGTCACTCGTACTTGGGCATATTAATCCTTTTCCTACTAATTTAGAGCGTTCAGTAATAAATTCTTGTACATCTTGTTGAGTATAAGGGATATTATTTTTAATATTAATTTCTTGTGTAGAATTTTTCAATTTAATTTCAATAAGTTGACTATTTGTATTTTTAAGTGGATCTAAAGGATGTTCACTACATACTTGATCTAATAATATTTCAATTTCAATTTGTAGGTATAGGTTATTCTATAGGAAAAATTGTAATTGAATACAAGATTAAAATTAGAATTACCTTTGCAATCACAAAATTTAGATGAAACAATCACTATAGCATATAAATTTTATAGAGATAATTTAATGACTGAAGGACAATTCTTCCGACGACAAGCATGTAGAAAATTTAAATCAAAACAACAATATTGTCCACAAAAGAAAAAACAATGTCAATGTTGGATCTGTAAGGAAGGAGGACATTATGCAAATGAATGTCTCAAACGAAAAACAAAAGACTCTAAATATAAAGAAAAAAATTAATTTATTAAATCCAGCTTTTCAATATTAATTAGAACCTATAGAATCAGATTATGAAACCGATTAAACTATTAATACTTTATATTATTATGAATCAGAGTCTCAAAACTTCGAATCATCAAACGAATCCCAATACTACATTCATTCGAATATAGATACAGAATAAACAAGTTAATGCATATATTGATACAGGAGCTACTATATGTACAGTGACTAAAACAGTTTATATAACTATCTTCCGAAGGACAAACTTCTAGTATAAATTGATGCCAGTAAGGACATGTGGATTGGCTGCCTTTTGGCACAACCACCTAATTAAAAGAAGTATTTACTTTGCAAGTATATAAATGGCACTTTCAGTTCTGCTGAAAGTAAATATCCAATTCTTGAGAAGAAAACACTAGCCTGTCTCAAAACATTGAGAAAATGGTGAATTGATTTATTACCTGTCGAATTTACTATTCAGACAGATTCACAATATTTATGTGGATTTATTCGATATACTATCAAAACTAATTATAATCAAAGTCGTTTAATCTGATGGCAGTTAGAACTCAATCAATATAATTTTCATATTCAGTATATTACATCTTCAACTAACATTCTTGCAGATATACTCACACAAGAATAGAAGTAGCCATTACCAGTTTAAAAGAATCATTATCCAAAAAGGAGGGAGTATTATTACAATTAAAACAACAAGTTGGGCTAGTTACCAAAGAAATTAACCAGCTTCGAAGCACCATTAGCCTTCTTAAAAAACAAGTAAAGGACTCAGAAGTTCCTATCTAGACCACTGCCCAAATCACTCAGACTTTATTACCCACGCAAACACTAACCCTTATCACTCCTTCACAAATTATTCAACCATCCACTACTTAACCTCAGAAAAAGGAAGACTTCAAAGAAATAAAAGTCTATGTTATCTTCAATGGACCAATGGCATAACGCAGCAGTACATATCACTAGAAAACCATCTATTCTACACAAAAGCTTCCCAGATAGACAAACTGCAGAAAAAGCATTATTTGAATTCAAGAACACTTCTTTGAGACCACAGTATAAACAAGTCCTTGAAACACCCTCATCGACTCCTAACAATATGAAAATTTTATGAAAACCTATCAACATGGACAAGATTAATGCATTACCAACATGAGCCTTAAAAGAAGAAATGAGAAAGATTACTTCGGAACTGTTCTGTGAATGTTTCCAAGCACTTAATGAATGAACTGAAGAACAAAAGATCTTTCAGTATTATCCACAAAACAGAGGCAGATACGAACCCAAAGCAATCATTTTCCCATAAGCAGATCCATTGACAACATACCTATTTTTTCCAAAGTGGATTAATATATACCATTTATTTAACTAATCTAAATATTTTGTCAGAATTTCCACCAGGATTCATCTAAGCTATCAAGAATTATCAAGACAGATTTGTAAAAGAAAGAGAAATATTCATCAAAGTATTCAGCATTTATCCTATCTTCAAGGAAACAGATAACATTAAAGATGCAGAAATAAAAGTCTCCAGAATTGCTTTTATCTATATTGGAGTAAGCAATGGAATGTATACACCCATAGATGATCCACCAAAGCATGAGCTCAATTAGGATTTGATCAACCATTTCAATCTACAATATCTTGAAGGAATATACGAATAATGCCTTAGGATTAATACGGAATCATTACTTAAGGTAAATTATAAAGGAATCAATGTCATTGTGACATCAGCATACAAGTTAGCAATTACTACAGAAGCATTACAATTAATTCGTCTGTTTGAGCACCCATTTTTTACTCTTGATGGAATCTTTAACGAATTAACATCACAGTGGAAGCATGCACTCTGTTAACAAATCATAAATCATGAACAACATAAATGTCAATTATGCACCTCTAACTCAGCAATTATTGACGAAGCAGCATCAGAAAAAGCCATTATTGAGGAATAATTCAACAAGCATCAAACATGTAGGCTCTATGTCAACCACTAAAAAGGAATCAGACCAACTTTGGTCATTGTCACCTTTCTTTTTATAAAGTAAAGTAGATTCTCTAGCTTTTTACTATTTACTTTTCCTTTATGTCTTTTTCTTATCTTTTAACTGATACTTTCAGTCTTCGATAGTTAGCTTTCTTTGCCTATATAAGGCAAACAATGTAAATGAATTCGTATGAAATAAAATATCTTACTTCTTCTCTGTAAACTCTCTTCCAACTTAGCCTGAAAATTGGCGTCAATAAGAAACGAGAAATACAGGTTAGATTTAAGAGTTTTCTTTCATCACTTAATACTTAATCATATCATGCATATTTTATTAACACTAATAACATTTAACAACATCATCACTCTTGGATTTATTTACATTCGACCATGCATAATTATGCTTATAGTTAGCCTCATCATACTAAGTACACCTCATGAACACATATTTCATCATTTTGTTAGTTCTATTTCAATTCATGGATTTAATCATTTATTATGTCAATATTTATTAGATCAGATTTTTAACCCTGATATAGATTATGAAAATTTATGTTAATTATCTGTCAGATACAATGAGTCTTACTACAGATTGTTGGATTTGTCAAGCACTCAATACAAGTATGAAACTTACACAAGATAAGTTACATATTAGCAAACAACTCATCGATTATTTCAAATATCATCATCAACAATTACGAGCCAGATCAAACATCGTCTATTTTCTGTACCTTCAAGGATCACACTTTCAAAGATCTCTAGATCAAGAAAAGCAATACTGTATAGATCTACTATCAACCTATGCTAAACTATATGAGCAAGAAAAATAAACAATGTACCAACTACATAAAAGTCTTAGAATCCACTATCAACAAGCACATCTAGATCCGGCCCTAGAAGCAGCAAAAGTTAAAGAAGAAAGATTAAAGCAAAAATTGTTTAAAAAGAATATCGTATTACTTACAATGAATAATATTTGTAAGTTGTGTGCCCAGTATCATGAATATATTAGTTACCCAGTATCATGAATATATTAGTTATCTTCACAAACTAGTTAATCGATATAAAAATGAAATAGAATATTATGAACAAAGATATAATTATTTACAATTTGCTAATATTCACCCAAATGGTTTAAAACCTATAAAAGAAAAATTAGATCTAGCCCAAAATAATTATAATTTTTATCAATAAGAATTACACCTTTTAGAAAATATGTTACAAGATCATATACTACACAATCATAAAAAATAATGAATGAAATTATTACTGAACCTAAAATTATAGAAAACGTAAATATTTTAGATATTGATAGTTTAGAATTAACTGAAGCCAAAGGAGTTTTTCATATATCAACATTACTATCTCAGGAGAAACAAAAACAAATAGCTAAAACCAAGTTAAATCTCAAAACAGGATAAGATATAAAATATCACCCTTTTCAGAATATTTGGAATAGATAGAATATAATCTATTATGGAAAAATAATTCATGAGACTCCTATCCGAATAGACCAATGTAATGGACATATTAGATTAAGTCTGATTAATCAAGAATAGATTTATAAACAATTATTAAAAAATTCTGAAAACAAAAGAAATAAAATTGGATATATTCACCTCTCTACTACTCAAATATTATTAAAATCTACCTTTCAAGAAGGAATTGATTCACCTATTAGACTTGCTATAGTAGATGAATGATTAACCGAATTAAATTAACAAGTTATTGGAATAATAAATAGAAATTTAGCCTATGAGAAAATAAAATTTAATACAAGATTAAAATTAGGATTACCTTTGCAATCACAAAATTTAGATGAAACAATCACTATGGCATATAAATTTTATAGAGATAATTTAATGACTGAAGGACAATAGCCATTCTTTATAACTTATCAAATTAGTTATGTTCTAACCAATTCACATCACAGTATTGAATTTAGAGATACCGACATAATCTATATGTTTAAATTATTTAATGACGTAGGAAAAATTGGCCTTAATCTAAAAACATCATTAAGAGAATTACCTGAAATCACTCAGCCCATTCAACCATATAGATTATCCCTATCACACAATAGACATAACCAATCAATACCTTTATTAAAATCAGAATCTTGTAGATTAACCAAACCTATTATATTTACAGAACCAAGGATAGAAAAACCCATAATTATTATAGATCCAAAAATTAAAGATAAAAATAATAAGGAACAAAATATAGGAAAAGATATTAGTAATATTAAGATACAATTGAATGAATTAACATATCATATTAAAAACACCTTATGAGTGTAACAAAACAAATAACTAAAGTATTAGAAAAACAAATACAAATGGAAGAACAAATAGAAGAATTAAGACAAAAACAAATAACCTTAGTACAATTAATTCAAACATTAGTAACAGAAAATCAAAATACAAAAGAACTAATAATAGTAATTGATTAGATTGAACAAAAACTCAATAAGATCCTCTCCGTAGTAAAAATGGTATCAGAGACTTGTTAGAAGAAAAAAGAAATTACTTTGGTTAAACCATGGAAAATTTAGATAAATTAGACTATTCAACTAATCATTTAGAAAATAACGTAGAAAACATAGAAAAAGATATAAAAACCCAACTTGAAGAAATAACACAATTAGTTAATAAATTAACATTAAGTCCAAAAATCGAATTAATAAAACCAATTACAGATCACGATGAAATTATTTATGGTTATGAATCAGATCAAGAAATTTTTATGGATCAACATAAAACTTCATAAGATCAACCCAAATCAAGTAAACAAGGGGAACAACGCAAAAGGAGAAAGGATCAACAAACAAATTATCAATGGGAAACTAAACCTACCTTTGATGACTTAAATAGATATGGTTATTATAGACAAAATCATAAAATATGAAAATTTTCAACATAATATATACCAAAGCATGTACAATTAGGCTCTGATGGAATTTTAAATCTAGACTGTGTAATATCACCAGAAAAATTATTACTAGAATGGTCAAATAAATTAGCATTAGTTATTCAATTGGAAAAACCTTTTGAAGGATTAACTAATATTAGTTTATTATAGAATTTCATCACATATAAAACTACAGGAATAGTTCAAATTTTCTTAGTAGATAATGAGGAAAGAATAAAAAATACTACTAATTTCCTTAATGCAGTAGAACCTATAAACGCTTTCCAATTAATAACAAATGAAATTTATAAAGAATTTCTCGGTAAAGATATAACTTTGTATAAACAGTAAATAGAAAATGAAGAAAGACAAAATGCTTTATGGCATCTTAATAAGATTAGTATTTTTAATATATGTTACTTAGAAGAATACATATGTGAATTTAAAAAAATACTATTATAAATTAACCAGAATTGAACAAGAAATGTATATATCAGTGTTTATTCAAAAATTACCATATCCTATTAATAAAACAGTAGATGAAATTTTCCTGAAAAAACTAGCCACTAATTTAGTAGCACACAATTTAGGAGGAGCAATAACCACTACAAAAGAAGTTTTAGCACATAAATGTTTAGAAGCTAAATTACATAAAACATTAAGACATACCGAAAAGCAATTATGTTGTTCAAAGTATTCCGAGGTACCACAACAATATGGTTGTGATCTATCCTCTCAAAAAATTAAAAGAGTTAAACATTCAAAATTTAAAAAATATAGATGGAAAAAATACCCTAGAAGAAAATTTAATTAAAAACCATTTAAAAACTATAAAAGATTCTTTTGACAGCAAGCATATAGAAAATTTAAACCAAAACAGCAATATTGTCTGCAAAAGAAAAAAAAATGTCAATGTTGGATCTGTAAGGAAGAAGGACATTATGCAATTGAATGTCCCAAATAAAAAACAAAAGACTGTAAATATAAAGAAAAAATTAATTTATTAAATTCAACTTTTCAATATCAATTAGAACCTATAGAATCGGATTATGAAATCGATTCAACTATTAATATTTTATATTATTATTAATCAGAGTCTCAAAACTCCAAATCATCAAATGAATCCCAATACTACATTCATTCGAATACAGATACAAAATAAACAAGTTAATGCATATATTGATACAGGAGCTACTAAATGTATAGCAACTAAAACTTTATTAAATAATTGGAAAAAAATTACAAAAACCATTACAAATTCGTATAGCAAATGGAAGCATTAAAAAAATTTGGTATGTAAGTTATTATAATAATATAATAATTGAAAATTATACCTTTGTAGTACCTTTGATATACTAACAAGAATCAGAATTACTTATCATCTTAGGAAATAATTTCTTAAAACTCTATAATCTATTTTGTCAATATCTACATTATATTACATTAAAAACACCAGAAATAAATTCTTTAAAACAAAAATCAATTATTCTTAAAATCCCTATCTATCATACTACTTATTATCAAACATTAAAACTAATAAGTGAAAAAATGAGTCAATTACAATTTTTCCTATAGAATAATCTATACTTACATACTAAAATTGAAATATTATTAGATCAAGTATGTAGTGAACATCCTTTAGATCCACTTAAAAATACAAATAATCAACTTATTGAAATTAAATTGAAAAATCCTACACAAGAAATTAATATTAAAAATAATATCCCTTATACTTAACAAGATGTACAAGAATTTATTACTGAATGCTTTGAATTAGTAGAAAAAGGATTAATTTGCGCAAGTATAAGTAACCATTCAGCACCAACATTTTATGTTAATAGTCATTCAGAACAAAAAAGAGGAAAAAGAAGAATGGTCATTAATTATAGAAAATTAAATGAAGCCACTATAAGTGATGCTTATAAACTACCACGAAAAGACTACATTATCAATAAACTTAAAGGACATAAATGGTTTTCAACACTAGATGCAAAATCAGGATACTGGCAATTGCGATTACATGACAATACTAAACCTTTAACAGCATTTACCTGTCCTCGACAAAAACATTATCAGTGGAATGTATTACCTTTTGGATTAAAATAAGCCCTTAGTATTTATCAAAGATTTATGGATAATAATTTAGAAGGATTAGACAACTTTACATTAGCATATATAGATGATATTATTGTTTTTTCCAATCAAGATAAAAAGGATCATTTGACAAAACTTAAAACAGTTCTTACAAGATGCAAAGAAAAAGGTTTAATTCTCAATCGTAAAAAAGCTAAATTAGCTCAACAAAATATTGAATATTTAGGAATAGAATTCAGTAATGGATTTTTAAAATTACAACCAAATATCCTAGTACGATTACAACAATTTCCTGATTAACTACAAAATAAAACTCAAGTATAATAGTTTTTAGGTCTTTTAAATTATATATTTGATCAAGGATTCTTTAAGAATCTCGCACAAGAAAGAAAGCAATTGCATTCAAAATGCAACACCAAAAACCAGTGGACTTGGACTCTTGAAGACACAAATGCGGTGCGTATCCTCAAAGGATTATGTAAGGATCTACCAAGTTTATATAACTATCTTCCGAAGGACAAACTTCTAGTACAAATTGATGCTAGTAAGGACACATGGGCTGGCTGTCTTTTGGCACAACCACCTAATCAAAAGAAGTATTTACTTTGCAAGTATAAAAATGACACTTTCAGTTCTGCAGATAGTAAATATCCAACTCATGAGAAGGAAACACTAGCCTGTCTCAAAACATTGAAAAAATGGTTAATTGATTTATTACCTGTTGAATTTACTATTCAGACAGATTCACAATATTTATGTGGATTTATTCGATATACTATCAAAACCAATTATAATCAAGGTCATTTAATCCGATGGCAGTTAGAACTCAGTCAATATGATTTTCATATTCAGTATATTAAATCTTCAACTAATATTCTTGCAGATATACTCACATGAGAATGGAAGCAGCCAGTACCAGTTTAAAAGAATCATTATCCAAAAAGGAGGGAGTATTATTACAATTATAGCAACAAGTTGGAATAGTTACCAAAGAAATTAACTAACTTCGAAGCACCATTAGCCCTCTTGCAAAACAAGTAAAGGACTCAGAAGTTCCTATCCAGAACACTACCCAAATCACTTAGACTTTATTACCTACACAAACACTAACCCTTATCAGTCCTTCACAAATTATTCAACCATCCACTACTCAACCTCAGAAAAAGGAAGACTTTAAAGAAATAAAAGTCTATGTTATCTTCAATGGACCAATGGCAGGAATATATGACGAATGGCATAAAGTAACAGTAAAAAGAATTCACCACTTGTAAGTTCTTAAGTGCCAAATAATGTGATGAGATATAAGAAAACCCAAGTCATAATCATATGTAAAATAATCATGATTCACAAGAATTAATGGAAGTTTAATCAATATGACTAAAAATAATAATAACATTTACTTTGTCATCTTCTGCATAGCTTTTGACTCTATGTAAGCTCTATCACAGAAATCTCTAGCAAGATCTTCATCTCCACCTTTTATGAGACTTGCTAGAATTGCAGTAGCATGCTCTCTCACCTGAATAACATTTTAACTATTTGAGTAGAAATAAAAAGCGCAATAGTGATTTATAGACTCTTACCCAAGAATTCCATAGCATTATGAGCACACATAAATATGCAAAATTTTGAACCATATAAAAACTTTTTGAAGCCCAATCTGAACTTGACACCAACAAATTTGCAATGTTGTTTAGATGGAAACTTGCATGAACTTAACCATCCTTAACTAGAACCTCAACAGTTCTCTAAATATCATTGTCTCAGCCTCCATCCCTCAAGACCAGAGTTCTTACGTGCACATTTACAAATTATAAAAAACTAGAAAGTTGAATGAGAGAACAACACAGGCAAATCAATCAAATTATAAGAAGATGAAAAAGTTAAGAAAGTAGAAGCCCCAGAGGTTCTATGGGAAAATGGAAATGTTGAAGTTGGTTGTGGCTTATAAATAGGAAGATGAGTAGATATTGGCAAAGAATAACAATTGATATATGATAAATAGAAGAATTGAAAATGTTTTCCAAGTAGATTCAGTTGGAAGTGAAAATCAACATTAAGGTAGTTGTAATGGAAGGGAGGACAACACACAAGAAATAAGAAAGAAATGAGTGAAAAAAGAAACGAAGTGACCATACCTAGTGAAATGGTTGTCGACGAGGGTATCATACAAAGGCGCCATTGGATTTTTTAGGCTCAACTTCTTTCTGTACTTATTAGGCAATTTGACTAAGATATTTCCCCATCGAACTAAATCCACACACAGAAACACAAACAAAGCAGTTAGACTACTCGAGGATAATAAGAACAAGAAAAACAAGAATATTAGGATATTACAAAGAGGAAAAACCAAACCTAAGTGTAGAGTTTGTTCTTTCATAAGTTAGAACAAATAGAGGCCAAATTGAACAAGTGAAGCCATATCATCCAAAGCCACTTCACTTTTAGCTTTGATGAAGCTGCCATAACAAATCAAACGATTTCTAAGTCACACTCTAAAAAATAATTAATAACAAAGGAAGTTAAGATATTTGATTGGAACAAACTTGGTCTGCTCCTTCTTCTAATGGATTGTAGACACCTGCATCATAAAATAACCTCTTAGATTGATTGGAGAAAATTGTAAAAATTAACGGACATTAGTTGCAAATGACTCAACAAAAGGACCATTATGTTACGAAATTTTGAAAATCAAAAAGACCAAAGATTCACAACTAATAAATATATTATTAATAATTAAGTAATATAGTTAAATTTTAATTTATATTAATATTTTAATATAAATAATGATAAATAAATTAATTAATTAATTTAACACATCTTACCTTTGTAGTTTGCTAATTCTCAATAATCTCTTTATGACGTGATTGTCAATGTGGAGTAATTGATATTTTATGTTTATATCAATATTTAAATTAACTATAAGTGTACGTCATAGTTGTAGTTAGCACAGGCGAATACGGATCGATCTCAAGAAGACGATAATTGGTAGTAGTTATTTTTCTACTATTATCTAGCCTACAAATTGGCTGGTTGGTTTTTAATTAAAAATAAAACTTAAACAATTTAACTAAAATTGGAAACAATAATGAACACAAAAGACCAAGGAAATTACTTAGAAAAATCAATATCAAAGATTAGCATCTAGGTGGTGAGTTCCTCTAAAAATCATTAGATAATTAACATTTTATCATGCAATTATTTTATTGATTACTGGGTCGTGAAAATTCATATCTTATGTTAATAACTTTCTCAAGACTACTAACAACTAATCCATCAATTGAATAACATAAATCTTTTTAATTAAAACTCCTAGGATTGCATTATAGATTTATGAATTTTGCTATTATGTTTGACCATAATCCAAAAGATTTATGTTGATTTATTTATAGGTTTGCAATCAACTTCTTTTGATTGTAGTAGTTTTATTCATACAAAGAATTTCTCAATCTTAAATATATGAAATCAAATTATGCAAAAATATTATGGATATATTAAAACAAGCATAAAACACGCAATTAAATCACAATAAATCAATCATAATAATTGTATTTGAAAAAAAAACATATTCTATCACAAACTAGGGTTCATCACACCTTAGATATAAAAAAGTGTTTCGTTACTTGTAATAGAAAACAAAATCAAATATAAACGTGTAGAAAAAATAACTGAAAACAAAGAGTTCACAGTTCTAAATCTCAATTTTCTATTATATTAAATCTTCTTGCAATTTTAGATTGGATGTAGCCTTCTATAGGATCTCCTTTGATGTTAATTTTGTGTTTTCCTTGTCTTTAGATTAAAATTGTCACCTTTTTGGATGTTTCACACCTTATGTTTGATGCTAAATTCGGCTCTCTTCTGTTTGCCTCTACTCACATCCTTTTATAGTGAAAACTGGAGTTACTGGAACATACACGGTGACTTAGAAGACTGTATAGCTCTAAAAACCCCTAAAATCATGACTTGTTCACAGAGCCTTACACAATCACATACAAGGCTGTGTATCTCTAAGTTACTTCAAATCTTTGTTTTATGCCATAATTTCATCCAAATTTGTCTCCTTTAAGTCCATGAAGGCAATTATCACTTATAAATACACTTAGAGCGAATTAGGTACCAAATATACAATAAACCTATGAAATATCAAGCAAAATACATCAAATATGGGTGTATAGTTATAGTCAAATTCGTATCTATCTAATAGCCTTGCACTTATGCTTTTACTTGTTCTCAAGCAAATCATAATCTAAAATATCAACTTTACAACATCCATCCTTCACTAATATCAACTTGTCTATCCATATTCTAAATCATCATGTCATATTCATCAAATTAACATAAAAGTAGAATCAAGTTATCCTAAAACTAAATTTAAGGTCAATATTAATAATATTCATGTCAATAATCTTATTAACGTCAAAATCATGAATCTTTACACCCTCACCAAGATTTCACTCAATGCACTCAAGTGTTTAGGGTGAAAAGTATCAAACTCTCAAATCAATGCATAGTAAAATTCTTAATGTATGGTAAACTTCTTACTATAGGCTTGTAATATTATCATATCTCCACCACTTGTATGTAAAATAGAAACAAAAATCAAAAAGTCTTTATAAAGTTGTCAAGGGCTTTGGTACCATATGATTGGGATAATAAAAGGGTTGATTTGAAAGTTGTTCTTAATATACACAAGTCCATTCATTGTGAATCCATTGGTAACATAATTTTTTCTTTTTCTATTCTCTTTTTTTAAATCAATGAAAATAATTTTAAGCAGTCATCATAAACTACTATTAAAAAAATATTGAATCTTTCAAAATTTCAAGTTTCAAGTTTCAAGTTTTAAGTTTCAAGCATTCAAGTAATGTAAATAACCTTTAGGGTTCAAAACAATAAAAACGCTTCAATTACAAATAAGATAAAGGTTAATAATTGGAGTTTAATCAATGAAAAAGGCTAGGGCTTAAAATTGGTTATCCCTAAGGGATAAAATAAGGTAAGGTAATAATAAAAGAAACAGTTAAAAAATGTTTAACCTGATTGTCTTTATCACTTCAATGCTTTTAATTTAACAAAATATGACCTTAATATATATAATGAAAGCAACTTCTAAAATCATCCAACTATGTATGATAACGCAAATGAAAGAATAACAGAGCTTTAAAATTTTTTATTCTATTAAATCGTCTTCCAAGTTTAGATTGGACATAGCATTTTATCAGATCTCTTTTGATGTTAACTTCATATTTTTGTTATATGCAGATGAAAATCATCACCCCTCTAGATGTTTCATGCCTTAAGCTTACTGCTAAATTCGACTCTCTTTTGTTTGCCTCCACTCACATCCTATTATAGTAAAAACGATGGTTACTAAGGTTGTTTAAGCGACCACGTAGCTCCAAAAATCCCTAAAATCATGACTTTACACGTTCACAAAGATTTACACAACCACATATAAGGTTATGTATCTTCATGTTGCTTTAAGTCTTTGTTTTGTGACATGATTTTGATAGATGGTTAATTGACTATATTTTAAATCCATATTTAATGTATTCTTGAAATTTTGGTATATATTTGGTACTTAATTCGTTTTAAGTGTGTTTACAGAGTATAATTACCTTTAGGAACTTAAAGGAGAATAATTTGAATGAAAACACGATATAAAATAGAGAATTGACAATTTGGAAGGAGTTATGCATAGACCATGCATCAGACCGTACATAATTAGAATTTGCCAAGTATCATGAAAATGCACAGACATGCGAAAGTGCACGATAGGAACCCTATAGATAGGAAGAAATTGTTGGATCGGGAAAAGAAAGCATGCCATATTTGGAGAACCGGTAGATTTCAAAACTTTTTAGAAATCTTATTTGCAGCGGAAGCAATATATCCAAATCATCATGCCAATCTATACATGATATGGTATAAGGATAATAATAAACATAAACAAGATAG
>JANZXP010018528.1:0-13565 GCA_027576715.1 Erythroxylum flavicans
TCTCCTTTCCCACCAAAGGATTTTGTTAACCAAGTTGTCCTGGAAGAACAAGAGGTAAATCAAATTGGTTGAGGATAAAACAACAAGGAGAGGATAGATTGATAAAGAAAAGGATTCAAAAGCAAAAGGCTTTGGATACAAGAAGAAGGAGAGGATAGCGCAGCTAGAAATTAATGTTGTAGTGAAGGAGTCAGTAATATCACTATCTTGTTTATGTTTATTATTATCCTTATACCATATCATATATAGATTGGCATGATGATTTGGATATATTGCTTCCACTACAAATAAGATTTCTATAACGTTTTGAAATCTACTGGTTCTCCAAATATGGCATGCTTTCTTTTCCCGATCCAACACTAGGCTTGTGAAATTTTTCCCTGATAAGCCTAATGGGAGTTGCATCATAAGTTTCTAGCCTATATACCATCCTAGGGATTTATTATACAAAGAATTGTCTTGTCAATTACATGAATTTCTTATGTTAATACTAAGTTTGATTTAATCACCTACAGGTTTATTTGCAAAGTTTGATTTTAAACAAGCACTATGGTACGTGGCATTGTTACACCAGATAAATGGAGAAAGCAAATTCTCTCTGTAAGTCTTAGGCTCGTGGAATTTTTTACCGATAAGCCTTATGGGAATTCATCATGGGTTTCCAACCTATATACCATCCTAGGAGTTTATTATGCAAAGAATTGACTTTTCAATTACATAAATATTGAAACAATTCCACATAAATACTTAGACTATTAAACCCCAACCTAAAATCTCATGAATCAATGTTATAGGTAAAATTGCAAAGAACAAAACAAAATCGATCACATTGTATAAATTACTTAGTTGAATGACTTACCTTGATATACAGACAATCGCAAACTACAAAGAAGAAGATTGAGGTTGGACAATTATTGACGCTCTTTAGCACAGAACATGACAATATAAAAATTAAGGACCATACCATTGGAAAAGCTAATCTAATCATGAACCTATGAGATGTAGATGAATGAATTACATGAGAAGGAGCTTACTTCAACAAGAAAAGGTGTAATTTTTAAAGTCTTTATGGAGGAGGAAAATTATATATAAAACTAGAGTGATGAGGATGGTATAAATATAATCATAAAGAAATTTAAGAAATCATTAAATATTAAGAAAGAAAAATAATTAACTAAGAAGAAAAGATTTAAAGGCTTAACAAAATGACATTGTTGGATTTAAAGGCTTAACAAGATGACAATGTTATTTCTCAAAGTCATGAATCAAAAATATTATGCAAAGTTTGTGCTTTATATCTAATAATAAATAAGCTACCCCGTTGCTAAATCTCTGGTGACAAGAATAATAATTATGATATTAATCTTTCATATGATGAGTTAGTTAAATTCTTAGAGGCTATAAGAATAAAAATGAAGAAAATATCTTCCAAGTATAAAGAAGCTCAAAAACTCTTTGATGCATATTAATTGAGATGAGCAATTGAAATGTTATGTGTATGACTTATATAATCTAAGAATATGGTTGCTGGTAATGAAAATGGGCATGTTTATTACATGAGAATGAGGTATTGAAAAAGGAGAAACATCTTTAAAGCATCATTTTCTAATTTCAATTTAGTAGGTTAAAAACTATAATGCATCTTGGGCCCCAAAATACCTTAAATGGTAAGAATGTAATTGATTACACTTATAAAAGTACATCATGTGATGATAAGAAAATTTTTTGTAATAAAAATAATGTGCATATTATTGAGCCATTGCTTATGTCATCATATGAGCATATAGACTCCAATTATAGGCATAGAAACTTCAATGCTCCTGTATCATCTTTTATATCTAAAGATAAAAAGAAATTCCATGTATATATGTATGGTTCATAACCTAAACCTAGAAGACATGTTGCCTATAGTAAAAATATGCAAAATTTTTATATAAGGACATACCAAAAGAGCATGTAACACTTCTGCATTCATATAAGCTTCTTTGTCATCAAATTTTTATAAAGAAAAGCTCATAATTAACATAGCCTATCTGAACAATTCTTCATAAACTTCAATAGCCCCTATTTCATTTTATAATATTTTAAAAGTAATCTTTAATTGGCAATTATACATCTAGTTCAATCAAGATACATATCTTTACACAATTCAACTAATAAAACAACCTTTCTATAAACTAATGAACCACTAAAAGCAGCATTCCAGATTTGTCATAAGCATATTAATTAACATTTTTGTATGAAATATCCAATACATAGTTCTTTTAAGCACAATATATTAAGCTATGATATTTTTCTAGTTGAGAAGAGATTAAACATATATAATGAGGCACATCTAAAGGAAAATTAAAACTTGGACAGCTTGGATGAAATCTCTTCATAAATATGTACAAAATAAACATATACTTAATCATTCTTCATTTCAACTTTTCATTTTATTGTGAATCAATCATTATGTTTAATTTTAAACCTCAATGAAACTAATCTAAGTTATTAATAAGTTAAATTTAGAAGTTTCACTTTAATCAACTATAAGACAAATAGAAATGAACATCCACTTGATTATTAAAAACATAACTCCAATTCACAACATAGGATTAATTATCCTATTTTGACTATGATAAATATAACACTTGTAATCATGCCTCAAAGAAATAAAACATCAAACTAGTATAATATTCACAAATGAACAAGCATGTTTCAAATTTTAGTTTAGTCATGTAATAATTTAGTTTAGTTATCTCTTGTTTCATTTTATTTCTTAGGCTTTATAACCTAGCTCTAGATATATCAATTTTAATTCAAATCCTATGGCACCACTCTTAGCATTTTTTCCATTTCAAAGCCCTAATATTCATTCAACTTATTTTATTTTATTTTATCTTATTTTTAAGCTCTGAAATTCATTCTAAATATTTTATTTTTAAGCCTCAAGATCCACCTTTAAGTGTTTCATTTTTATTTCAAGTCTTATGATACAACTTCAAACATTTTCTCCATTTTAAAGCCCTAATAGTCATTCTAGGTATTCCATTTCATTTTCGTTTAGTTTTAAGCCCTAAGAACTACCTATAGGCATTTCATTTTTCATTTCAAGTCTTATGGAACTACTCTAGACATTTTCTTTAGATTCCAACAGCTAATATTCATTCTAGGCATTTCATTATATTTTATTTTATTTTCAAGAACTAAAATGTAACTTTGGCATTTCAATTTAATTTTAGGACCTAATATCTATTATAGGCATTGCATTTTTATTTTCAATCCCCAGCCCTAGATAAGACAATAATTAATGTACAGTATAAACTAATTCTAAAGGTGTAAAAGACATGCCAAATTCGTATCTATCCCTACCAATACCATGCCATAAATGATTTGTCTCATTTAAAAGCATTTAGTTCTAAAACTAATCAACTTATACTTAATTCACCATTATCATTATGGTTTTTTTCCCTAATATATGCTTTGACCTTCTGTTATTGTTAATAATTAAGATTCGAGAAACGATATACTAGTTTAATTATGTATGTTTAGTAAAATTTTAAGTGTTACTACACTGCTTTTTGTTATGAAAGTATAAATGTTTTATCTAAATCATATCCACACTGTATCTGAATCCATTTAACTTACCATATTAAAACAAAACAATTTTATCCTTATAAGCCTTTCATCAAACACTTTATAGGCATAACCAATTCATCCCTAACTATTAACAATACTGGTACCTGACATTCTTCACCAACAAGAACAAATTTAGACACAAAATGGACTATTAATAGCTAAAATAGACATAAACAACACAAAGTACATCAACCAAAATCGACCCAAACAAAAGCTTCCTTAACAATAACAAGCAACATTTTTAGAAACCTTCAACAGATGGGGAGAGGGGTTCGATGCCCTGATTTAAACGTAATGAAGAAATAATGTCGTTTATGGTTGAACAAACAACATTGTTTTCCTTCTAATTAAAACTACAACCCAACATCGTTGAATTTACCGACGGAATAAACGTTTTGTCAGTAATTCTTTTTCATTGGTAAATTTCGTAGGCATTTTTTTCGGGAATCATTGGCACTTATTTTTATGATGACTTTCACTAATCCATAGCTAACTTCCATCAGCAAAGATACAGTTCCTCTTTTACTGATGGATTTTTTGGTCAAAAATTACCTTTTTTCTCGACAACTTTACTTATGGAAAGCAATTTCTGTAGCTAATGTACTACGGAATTTTTTTCGTAGGTAAGTTTCCATCAGTAATTTATAATTTTCTTGTAGTGAAAGGATCTTTGGGGTTTAGTTGAGAATTGGTATAGTGATCTAAATGAGGAGACCACATTGAAGAATTTAAAAAGAGGAGTTCAAATGCATTTTCTTCACGCAATAAGTAATTGAAGAATCAGTTTTTTTTAAATAATTGTAACAACAATTACAAGCCAAAGAAATATGGATCACACCGCTGACTACGTTATAAGGCTCATCCAAAATGATTATGGTGATGTTACATACTCTTCCTCATGATTTCAAAAATGTGCATATAAGAAACGTAGACCACATTGCAAAATATGTTCCAAGGCTTATCTAAGGTGAAACAATAAGATTGTAAACTCTTTATCATGATTTGTTAAGGGTCAAATGAATTATTTTCACTTGATGTTTCTAGTATAAAAATGCTTACACTTGTTATTAAAGAGAGCATATGAATGCGTATGAGCGAACTTATATTTTCATAGTTGCAAAATTACTTATGAGTGAGTCTACATTTAATTGGGGTACGAGACTGCCTATGGGTGAATTTGCATATTTTGTAACTTGAGATTGTATATTAGAAAATTTGTGTCTTTTAAGGTATGAGATTGAATATAAGCCAAGTTGCATCGTTTGCATCTTTATAGGTGTAAGATTGGTTATAAGTGAGCTTGCATCTTATAAAGGCACAAAATTTCTTATGAGTGACTTTGCACCTTTGTGGGCGTGAGACTACTTATGAGTAGGTCTTTGTCTTATGGGGATGCGAGACTCTATATGAGCATGTCTTTGTCTTTATAGACATAAAATTTCTTAAGAATGAGTTTGTATCTTATAGAGACGCGATACTACGATTGAGCGAATATGCATATTTTATGGTGCTAGGCAGCACATTAGTAATTACATCTTTTGAAGTTTCATATTGGGTATAAAAAAAGTTGCATTTTTTATGGGTACGAGTTTGTGTAAGAACAAGTGTGTATTTATGGTCTATTAATTTATGTCCTACAACCAATAAATTATTTATAGTTTATAATTTAGTAATATAGTTATTTAAATGCATTCTTTATTATGTACATATTTAAATATGTATGATAAAATCTGTGAAATAAACATATGTTACAAATGAAATTATGTTGAGATCATAATTATAAGATTCATATTACATTTATGTATTATCCATAAATTATTCCTAATCATTGTCCTATTAAGAATGAATATTAATAGATCGTAAAAAGAATAGCACATATTAAAATTTTCCTTATAAAAGAAATAGTCAATCTCATAGACTAAAGTATGAAGATACTTAAACAAACATGTGGATGTTTGTTAGAGAACAAGTTCACTGAACTGACCCCATATGAGAATTTCATTTGAAACATTACTTGTATGTCTATGAAAATTTTTATTGTGATGATTATAGAAGTGATCATTTGGCTTGAGATCATCAGAGTATCTCATATGGGAAATACTATATTTTGTTACTACATTTGACTTATTTTAGCCAAGGGTAACTTAAGATAGTCATTGGATATAACATAAACTATATGAAATAAGTTGAGTGATAGATATATGGTTCAACACTTCAAAGTGATAAGGGATAATGTTTTATTATTCTCAATTAATATTAGTTCAAGAAATTCTTGACCAAGGGAATGATAATTTATAAAATGGTTTACAAATTTTATTTATAAAATCAAGTACTATTTCTAATCATAATATTTTATAATAAAAGGATTGAATTATATGAAAAATCATACACAGAAAGGTTAGTCAAATTTACTTTGAGATTCTTAAATGTTTAGTTGGTCATGATACCTTATTAGAAGTCAATCTTAATCTATGAATATAAGTTATTTAATTAGTGAATTAAAGATAAATTAACGGAGCTTAATTTATCTAATTCTAAATATGATTTATAATTATAATTTATATCCATTAATTAAATGATCTTAATTTATCTAATTCTAATTATAATTTATATCCATTACTAATATATTTGAAAACCTAATTGGTCATCCATTGAAGAGAGAAAATATATTTTAATTAAGTTAGACTTGATTGTAAAGTTTGAGAAACTTTATAATTAAATATGAAATATTTAATAAATAAGAACCAATATGAGATATTAAATCTTATTTAGGAACAATTAGTATTTGATTATAATTAATTAATTGTAATTTTAATTAAACTTTAATTAAAATTAATATTTTATTTAAATTTAATTACTAAAATAACTAGAACCTATTATAAGTAGGTTTATGCTTTAAGGGAGGTAGTATTTCTTACCTAACCCTCTATATAACAATTATAGAGTTCTCTCGACGCATTTTATGGATATATAAGAGGCTAGACAAATGTATGATTATAGTAGTTAAGATGAACCAATTTTAGAAATGGTTAAAGAGAAACGACAAAAAGAATCAAGTTTTAAAATAAGGTATGAATTATAATTTATACTTTATTATGTTTTATGTATTTATCATATTATGGGATTTAAGTAATTTTGTCTTTCAAAAAATCAAACAAAAATGTTTCCTTAATATTCTAGTGCCCATATAATTCAAAATTCACAATAATATCCAAAAATAGTAATGAAACTTTTTAAAAGTGAATTTGCATTTTATAAGAGTGCGAGATTGCGTATAAGCAAGTATAGGAGTGAGAGTGCAAAAGAGTTAGTCTAGATATTTTGGGGCATAACTGTTATAAATCGTACATGCAATTCTTCTTTAGTGTGAGTGTTTATGAGTTAGTCTTATCTTTTTGTTATGCAATTACTTTATCTATCTTATTTGTTATTGTAGATTGCCTAAGGTAATAAGTTGAGTGGGGAAATGATATTCTCTCATATGCTTGGTTCTTTATTTCAAAACCTTTGTGGTGCTCATTTTTTCAAAATAAAATAAGAATTAAAATAGTTAAGTTTTGTATTTAGATTTCCACAGATGATGTTATTTAATGCTTTCTCTATTTCACAAGCTTCTCGATTTGTAAGCACCAAAGTTTCCTTCTATTGAGTGTCTAGCCATATTTTGATACTTTTGAGGATCATAAACACCTTTATGGTTTATGGGGATGATGAACAATAGAAGACAAGATAGATGAAGCTCTTCTCGGGAGATACAAGGTCGTGTAGGGTGCTACACGCTCAAGTCCTTAACTTATATGGCCATGTGAATTAACCATATAAGTCTCTAGAACCACATGAAGGAATGTGTGAAAAGTGAAGATATACATGGTCTTGTGTGATGATCATGTAGCTCTCTATAACTATGTATGTTTGCAACTCAAATGACACTGAAAGAGACACGGTCATATATGTGACCATATATGTTGCAAAAAAACCTAATTCAGGATATAAAAGAAGAGAAGACATAGGTTTGTTGATTGAGAGTCATAAAAACACCAAAAAGGGAAAAGAAAATAAAGTGAGAGCCAGTAGTTTTTGTTTCTCATCCTTGTTTGATTGATTTTGGGATTGGGTTGTGATTTGTTAATTTTTCACATCAGCTTTAGTTTCAAAATTGAATCTTTTTTACATTACTTGTTATTGTAAAGTGAAAGATTAAATATTGTAAATCGTTATTTGTGATTAGTGAATTTGCTTGTCAGTTTAACCTGTGATTTTTCTCTCTACTTCAGAGAGTTTTCCATGTAAATCTCTGTGTTTGCTTCTGTATTGAGTTTTTTTATTTTCATACTGATATTATCTGTTTAAACTTGATTAGAGTACTTTGTTCTTGCTATTAAGTTGACCTTATATAAAGTTATGTTTTGGTTGTGTTTTTCTCACGTCTTTTGAAAAGTGGTATCAGAACGATTGTAATGGAAGGTAGAAACAATTCTATATTCAATTTGACATCATCAAACTACTCTATTTGGAGGCCCATGATGGAGGACCTTCTATATTATAAAGATCTCTTTGATCCTATTGATGTGGATAAAGGTGTGAAGGATGATGTTCTTTCAAAACTTGAAAAAATGTCATATAGAGAATGAAAGAAGATGAAGTGAAAAACTCTAGGCACAATTTGACAATGGATTGATATTAGTATATTCAATTGTGTGTCTCAAGAAATGGACCCTTTTGTGTTGTGGAAAAAGATAGAAGGACTCTACAAAAGGAAGACTGCCCATAATAAGGCTTCTTTAATTAAAAGGCTTATAAACTTAAAGTTGAAAGATAGGAAATCTGTGTCGGAGTATTTAAGTGATTTTCAGGATATAATCAACAAACTCACAACAATAAAGATCATTCTTGATAACTAGCTCCAAGCTTTGTTCTTGTTGAGTTTGTTACCGGATAATTGGGAGATGCTGGAGGTGATGATTAGCAATTAAGCTCCTGAAGGTGTGCTCTCCTTGGATGTAATCAAAGAGAGTATGTTCAATGAAGAAATTAGAAGAAAAGAGATAGGAATTGACAATGTGCAAGCTTTCTTAGTGGAAAATAGGGGATAGGGAGAGAGCAAGGGTTCTAAAGGTTGTGGCAAGTCTAATAACTAATCAAAGCCCAAAAGTGACAAAGACGTGAAGACATGTCATTATTGTGATAAGCTAGAACATAAAAAGAGGTTCTGCTATAAACGGAAGATGGATTAGAAAAAGCAAGATCATCATAATGATGATGATGATAAGAGTACAACTGCAACTGCTTCAAGCACAGATGAAGAGGTAAACCTAGTTTGTGTGACAAGTGAATGCTTTCATGTCAGTGATTCAGGTTCTAAGTGAAAGGACCCATCCCAAAGTTCCCCTTCTGGAACCCAAGTGGGTCCTTTCAAGTGGTATCAGAGCCTGTTTTGAAATAGGGTCGTCTTTATACATGTTATGATTTCATAATGTGTTTTTACGTGGTTTTTGTGAATAGAGCAACCCAGAATGTTTTGTTATTTTCATGCATATGAGTTTACAAAAATTTTTCCAATGTTATATAGTTTATCTTTGAGTTCATAGCAATATGCACTGACAAAACCTTAGGCGTCCTAAAACCACACTAGAGGCTCTAATATTTAAAGTACCTTCAACTCTGGAGGTTGAGCATAGGGATAGTTCAGTAAATATTTTTCTTTATGAATTAACCCCATCCAAAACAATTAAGATTGGCAAAATCACCGGTGGAATTTTGTTTTTACCTTGAGTGAACAATACAGATAAGGATAGTAACGACGCGCCAGCTGCGGGAGGCCTAGTAGTGTCAGGAAGTTTGATCGAGCATATTTGTAAGTTAAACATAAAACAATTTGATAAGAGTAAAGACCTGAAAGTTCCCTAATTTGGTTGGACCAGGATAAGAATAATAAATTTAGATGGCTTGGTGATAGAAGGATGAGATGAGAAATATCGTATAGTTAGAGGTTGGTCAAACCACCTACAAGGTCCAGAGACTTTTGAAACACTAGGAGCTCAGTACCAAGGTGTAGCTAATGTGGAAGGAGATCACTTGCATAGGGTAATTGTATTAACCCAATAGGATGTTGAGGATAAATCTGGTACAGTGATAGGTATCGGTAGTGATGAATATATTAAGATCAATCCCATAACTATGCATTCACAATTACTAAAAGATTTCGTTAGATAAATTAGTGTAAAGTTGGAGCTTTTAGAGTGCCATTTGATAATAACTACTTCCGCTAAAGCTATGCCAGTAGCATAGAATGTTCATAAGTAGTTACATAGTAGTTAGAATTAAAAGCTCTCTAATGAGTTGATCTTATTAGTCATCTATGAATATGAAGTCATACTAAGAAGGAAATTAACTAATAGTACGTTTTGTCGATGTGGATTGATTATAAAGGAAATTAGGATTGGTACACAAGGGAAGTTAGATAAATATTCAACAACAAATGTAGAATGCTCCCATCTCTTAGCATATCAGCCATGATAGCTAAAAAAGTACCAAGAAATTACTATACAAGTTATTTAGTTCTATGACTTAATAAGTACATAAGTTTACGAGATTATTTAGCATTTTAATACTAGAAAGTAATTTGTGAATATATCTGGAGCATGAAATTGCTTATTATGGTTGAGTTCATTGAGGATTAATTATTGATACGAGTAATTAGTGATTGAATTTTGATATATTTAAATGTTATGACCTTATAGAGTGATTGATTTATTAATTTTAGCATAAAAATTTGTTTTTAAAGTCAAGTCTATTTTTATTATACAGTGATTTAAGGATTCGTACTAAGTAATGTTATGGATGACATTATGATGGAATCTTTAATCAGATTGATGATTGAATAAGATTTTTTTGGAGCAATGATCAGTTTGATATAAGCTTCCAATTATGTGTATATTAGGATATCGATTCTAAGATTCATTATTTTAAGTTCTTTTTATGTAAGTCAATTGTGCTATTTCTTAAAAATCATATGAGTGCAAATGGTGGTAAAATTTTCAAGGAAATTGTAGCGATAAGTTTTGATAATAGAAAATTGTCTCAATAGAATTTAGAGGTATTATTTCATAAATAATTATAATTGATTATTGGGAGAATGATAAGAATTATGTATGAGACCTTTGAACAAGTACGACATGGAGATTTTAGATAATTAAAATTTTTTTAGTAACTAATGAAGTCCCAGATTGAGTTTTGAGATACCTGAAATCACATCAGTGTTTTGTAGTATTAGAAATGGAAAATTAAAGATATTTTTATTGAACATCATAGTTGCACAGTGGAAGTATGAGGTATACTCCCTATTTGAAGAGATTGAGGTTTGATAAGCTCAAAATTGCATTATGAGATACTAACATTTAAACTCTGTTGTAACTGAATGGTTTTTACATGAATAAGATATTATGTTAATGTATTATGATATGATCTTAAATGATTGATTTGCTTCCAAAGAATATGGGAAATGACAAAGTTACAATAAATAATTCACTAATGGTTATGGAATTGAGATTCGAATGTTAAGGAGTCCATATGAGGCATAAGAAATATAAGAAAAATATGATTGAGTTTTGTTTATAATTAGATACAATGAGAAAGGAAATGTTTATTATTCAAAAGTATACGAGAAAAATTGTTTTGTGAACAATCCCAATCAATGTTTCATTAGTAGTAATCTAAGTAAATGTGAATCGTGATAGCGTTAAATGCATGGTTTCCTGTATAGTTAAGTTAGCAAAGTTGTGACTAAACTGATTATTAGTGAGAAAGCAAAAACAATGATTTCAACAAAGGAGTTTCACGTGGAGATAAGTTGAAAATTATAAGGGCATTTTATTGAGAGGTAACATTACATTAGTGCTAGGTCAAGAATTGTGTGTACTAGTCATGGCTACACTTAAGAAAGAAATTCTAGATTAAGTCACTCAATAACATGTACTAAGCATATGAGGAACACAAAGAGGCATAATACCTTGAAAGTGGACTAAAATCGAAAAGGTATGAAAAGGGTGATAGCAAAGTATATGTTTAAATGCTTGTTAAATCAACCTGTCAAGGCTGAGAGCCAAAGAACCAATAAGAAAAATTACTCTGCCACTCCTTATTCAGGAATGGAAATCGAAGCATATTATGAAGGATTTGATGGTAGCAATTTCATGAAAACTAAGCAGATATGATAGTATATGAGAGATAAAGGATCAAATTACAAAATCTGCCCATTTCCTAACAACCTAAAGTAAGTATCCTCTTTGTAGATTAATTTGTAAGAGATTGGAAGTATATAGTTACATAGAGTGTTAGTATATGAGGATGAGATAGATGAAAGAAAATTAGTTGGACTGAATTAGTTCAGATAATCAAAAAGTAAGATCAAAAGCATACAAGTCAAAGTGATAGTACCTAAAATCGACAGTAGAGCTATGTTTGGAAATGGAGGAAGAATTTGGAGTTCAAAGTTGAAAAATCAAAGAATTTTTGTGAATATCATCATGGAAATGAATAGTCTGGTTTAAACGATGTGACAAGTTAAACCCACAATATGTTAGTCCCTATGAAGTGATTGATAGAGTGGAAGCACGAAAATTGGATACAAAGTCAAGATCCATATTTTTGAGATGAGTAAATTTGTTTAAAATTTCGAGAACGAAATTTCTATAAGGAGAAGAGAATTTGTAATATCCTAGTTCGGTTATTATACTGTGTACTATGTTCCACATGTATTTTGTAGAATATGCTCTATTTATGGTATGCTAGAGTAATTTAAGTGTTTAAATGTATTATTGAAGTTATAACGGAGATCACGGATAAACAAGAAACAGTTCTGGACTCGACCGAAAATTTCTTGAAAATTTTTTGAAAACTTTGAAAAGCTACAAAAGAGTTTGAATGAACTTTAAAAGCCTCGAAATATACTTTGAGGATTTAAGTGATACTTTTTTTTGGAGAAAATTTTTCTTCAAAAGAAATAAAAAATAAAGAGCCGGTATACTTTGAGGATTTAAGTGATACTTTTTAATGAAATCAGAGTGATTTCTGGATGAGTAGTATTTTTGGATGACTAGTGAATATGCTTGAGTAGTGATTTTGGGGACCCAACCCTAAAAATTTGAAACATACCTAGAATAGGTATTAGGGTTTAATGATACTAAAACGGTTGAAAATAAGTCCAATCGGATGAATTTCAGAAGTTTTTAAAGTTTAGAGTTAAAATGTCCTTTTTGGAAAATAATGAGTATTGAGGATTTTAAACCCATTTGAAATTTTTTTAAAGCATCCAATCAATAAGTATTGACCTTAATTCGAGTATTTTGTGGTCAATTTGATGATAAGAGGGTTGTAGAATATTTTTGGAATTTAATTCGGTTGCTGAATTAAATGCATTAAACTATAATTTCGTTTTTTGGTATTCGTTAAAGGCAATTTGGTATTTTTGCAAGAAGTTAGTGGAATAATGAGTTATAATGATGACAAGTGGCATGGGTAAAACTGTAAATATGAGACATTTTGGTAAAGTTGTAGTTATAAGATGTTATTAAAGATAAAGGCGTAATTATAATGGAAATAGGGGCAAAATTGTAATTCAACAAAGCCTTCATCTTCTTTAAATGTTGGTGGTTGGCCATTGACGAGAGAAATGTAGAAAAAGAGAGAAAAAAGAAAAGAAAAGAAAAGAAAAGAAAAGAGAGAGGAGAAGAGAAAGGCTCGGTTATGGCCATGGGGGAGTGATCCAAACTATTTTTCATGCTCTTCTACCTCCAATCAAGCATATAACAAGATTTCATAGCTATCCAAGTGAAGAGAAGAAGAAAATGGGTAGGTAAGCTTACTTATTGTAACATCCCCTCACCTATTGCCATGAATAGGAGTGTATAAGTGTACAGTGACATATGCATGCATTCATATATGCA
>JANZXP010018566.1:0-13562 GCA_027576715.1 Erythroxylum flavicans
TATACATTCACCAAACTTTTTCCAGCAATATATATTCATACATTTACCTAATTCTCATTCATAATTACCCCATGTTCCTCAATGCTCATTCATCCATACCTTACATGTCCTTAAGATCATGTTTACATTATAAGAACTCATTTATTCCTTTAACAAATCATAATTTCCATATTTGAATTCAACCACATCAAAACAGTCCATTCTTTAGGTTATGACATTAATTTACATAAATTTATCAAGCTTTTAACCAATTAATCAAGCAAAAATCTAAGCTCATTCATAGCCTTAATCAAGCCCAAATATAACAATTTAGAGTGAAATTTCTTGGCTAGTTTGACATGTACACAAGGCTGAAATTAAAATTTCAGAATTTGTTATTAACATCACTAATGTGTGTAACTTCACTACCTTCAATACTTCACGAATTTTACACGCTTATAGACATCACTAACGCCTGAAATTTTCCAGATTTCATGTCCTTTAAGGTTGCTTCATTTTAGGTTAATTTAACTTCCATATTGGTTACACTAAAGCTTACAAAATTCTGCTCACTTATTTCATTAACAGTCACTGTTTACAAACACACCTACAGCTCCAATTTTCCATATTCGAGAAAACCTTAATATCACCTATCTTTAACATGAATTCCTCATCAATTATAATTTAATACCAACTTAAATCATCCATACAACAGCCCATAAACTATTGTTTTTGTACATGCAAAAACATAATAGAAAAGTGCCCATTCATTCTCCATTTTCCAGCACATCTTCAACACCAATTCCACATTCAATCTATCCCTATTTAGTCATAATAAAAATTCTGCTAATATATACCACAATAGGTCAGCATTTCGCTTACTTGATTAGCTTGAATGCAACCTCCAAATTTCAAACTTGTTTAGCCTTACATGCATGTAAGAACATTTCAAGAATAGTGAGGGAGCAGGGTGCTTTCGGTAATGACAAAAAGAAGACAACAAATTGTAACAATATTCTACCTCTAAAGCTATCTTTATGATGGATTTTGCATGGGTTTTAGGGTAGTAATGTACATAATTAGAGCGAAAATCCAAAGGTGTGGGTGAGTTGTGGATTTTAATAGTAAGAGGGAGGAGAAGAGGAGAGAATAGCAGAAAAATTACAAAGGACCTGAATAATGTAGGATAAGTGTTCTTTCATAAAGACACTTGTCATGTAAATAAGCAAGACACATGTCCTCCTTCTTTAGCTGCCAAATGTCACTAAAATCCTAAGCCATCTATCACTTAATTCTTAGTCATCCTAAATTTTCACATGTCAACTTATTTTGTTGCTTGAAAATTTTCCTAAACTAAATGTACATATTAATACATCAATCTTCCAATTGTGACGATTAATTCCAAATGACTAATTGTAATCCATCAAACCAAAAGACAAAACATTAACAATGCATATTCATATCATAATTATTTTAAATTTTTCATATCCCAAAATATGTTAATTGAGTGCACATACCATTTTTGCAATGTTTTTCGAAATCATAAATCATGTGTGTATGCTATTATTATGCATATGAATGAAATCTTGAAATCATGTTCTAAGTGTATCAAATACATTCGATGATCATATAACTCATGAGGCTCAGTAATATAATATTTTAGTCCCTCAGTATGGAAATCAATTATTACAATTCTCCCCTCTTTAAGAAATTTCGTCATCGAAATTCTTACCTGATTGATCAAATAGACGGGGATACTATTTCCTCATGTTCTCCTTAGTCTTCCATGTAGCTTCCTCTCTCGAATGGTTTCTCTAATGGATTTTAACCAAAGAAATTCCTCAGTTTCTCAATTTCTTAGTCTAATAGCTAACTATTTTAATTAGTTCCTCTATATAACTGAAATATGTTGTAATCTCAAACTCTTATGTCGGCAATGTATGTCTTGGATTAGACTGATATCTTCTGAGTATACTAACATAAAACACATTATGAATCTAAGACATTACTAACATAAAACACATTATAAATCTAATAATGCTAATTTCGATGGTCTAACTGTCTCAGTAATGTTATAAGGACCAATGTATCTAGGGCTTAACTTTCCCTTTTTACCGAACCTTAGCATTCCTCACCACAGCGATACTCTAAAAGACACCCTGTCTCCTACTTAGTACTCCATATCCCTCTAGTGCTGATCTGCATAACTCTTTTGCCTGCCTTTAGCTGCTTTAATCATATTATAGATCAATTTTAGCTTATCAATGGTGTCTTGTATCAACTATGGGCCTTCAACAATCCTTAGACCCCCTTCATCCCATTATAAGGGTGGTCGACACTTTCTTCCATATAACACTTCATATAGAGCCATACCAATGCTGTCATGATAATGATTATTCATCTTATGAGCACTATTCAATGAGAGCTACATATTCATCTCATGCTCCTTAAAACTCTAAAATACAAGCTCTAAGTATATCCTTAATAGTCTGAATAGTCCTCTCACTCTGCCTGTCTGTCTAAAGATGAAAAATTATACTAAAATTCAAATTTGTACCCAATGTTGCTTGTAAATTGGCCAAAAATTTAGAAGTAAATTTGGGATCTTGATCAGACACAATAGAAACTGGGACCCCATGCAACCTCATTATCTTATTTACCTATCTTTGAGCTAACCAATCTAATGTGTTGTTCTCTTTAGTAGGTAAGAAATGAGTCGATTTTGTCAATCTGTCTACAATGACCCATATGGTATCATGTTGTCTCAGAATCCTAGGTAAACCCACAATAAAATCGATTGTAATCTTGTTCTATTTCCATTCTAGAATTGGTAATGACTATAACTTCCCAACTAGAACCTAATGCTTTACCTTAATTTGTTGACATGTCAAACACCTAACAACATGTTCAACCACTTGTTTCTTCATCTCGGGCCATCAAAATTGTTGTCTTAGAGTATTATACATCTTGGTAGTACTATGATGTATAGCATAGGTTGTTATGTGTGCTTCCTCCAAAATTTCTTTTCTCAGATCATCAACATCCGTTATACTTAATCTCTACTTCAACCATAATATATTATCTTTCATCTCAAACTCAGAACTCGGATTATGTTTTAACTTCTCTACAATCTTCACCAATTTTAGGTCTTTACTTTGAGTTATTTTGATCCTCTGATATCATACCGGTCTAATCTTTAATGTAGCTAACAATGTTACATTTTGTCCCAAACTTAGATCAACATTTAGGGCTTTTAGTTGAACTAGGTTTGGTAATCTCGATACTTGAATTTGTGCCACACTATTATTGGATTTCCTACTTAATGCATCAACTATAACATTAGCTTACCTAAATGATACTCTATCGTGCAATCATAATTCTTAAGTAACTTAATCCACCTCTTTTGTGTCATATTAAGTTCCTTTTGACCCAACAAATATCTCAAACTTTGATGATATGTAAATATCTGAAACATTTCACCATATAAATAATGTCTCCAAATTTTTAGAGCAAACAATACTGTAGTAGCTTCTAAATATTGAACTGGATAGTTGAACTCTTGAGGCCTTAACTGTCTCGAAGCATATGTAATCCATCTACCATGCTGCATCAAAACATACCCTAATCTTTGATATGAAGCATCACTATATACAACATATCCTCGAGATTTAGATGGAATAGCTAACACTGGTGCCGTAGTTAATCGATGTTTTAATTCCTCAAATAGGACGAGATCAATAAAAAATTCTCAACAAACCTCCTGTAATAAACTAGTAGCCTAAGAAAACTCTAAATCTTTGACACATTTCTAGATGCTTCCCACTTCATCATTGCCTCAATTTTCTTTTGAGCTACTTGTATGCCCTGTCTGGACACTACATAACCCAAGAACACCATCTGATCAAGTCAGAATTCAAACTTACTAAACTTGGCAGACAATTACTTCTCTCTTAATATCTGTAAAATTAACCTCAAATGCTCAAAATATTCCTCTCTACTCCTCAAGTACACTAAGATATCATCTATGAATACAATAACAAAGTGATCTAAATAAGGTCGAAATACTTTATTCATCAATGCCATAAAGGCAGACAGAGCTTTCTTCAATCCAAAACGCATCACCAAAAACTCAAAGTGACCATTTTTAGTTCTAAATGCACTCTTTGGTACATCAGCTTCTGCTATTTTCAATTGATAATACCTCGACCTCAAATCCAGTTTATTTAACACCCAAGCTCCCTGTAACTGATCAAATAAATCATCAATTCTTAGTAATGGATACTTTTTCTTCACTATCACCTAATTTAGTTGTCCATAATCAATACACAATTTCAAAGTTCCATCCGCTTTCTTTTCAAACAATACCGGAGCTCCCCAAGGTGACACACTGGGCCTGATAAAGCCTTTATCCAATAACTCCTACATCTGAGTCTCAAGTTCCTTATGTTCTACAAGTGCCATCCTATAAGGAGGAATAGATATAGGAGCAATACCTGGGATAAGGTTAATAGTGAACTTCATTTCTCTATCTGAGGGTAATCTTGGTAATTCAGTGGGAAAAATGTCAAAAATTCCTACCAACAGGAATATTCTGAATTATCTACTCAACTCAAGTATCTATCACACAGGCTAAATAGGCCTTGCATCCATTTCAAGTCAAGATAAAAGCGCTCATTGAAGAAATCAATCTGGCTGGCATTGCTTGACTAACACCTTGAAATATAACCTTTGGTTGGTTAGGAGATTCAAGAGTGACTTTTTTAGCATAACAATTCATCACAGCCCTATGAGCAAAAAGCTAGTCCATACCTAAAATGATGTCTATCTCTTTCAAATGTTGTACTAGCAAATTGGCTTTGCATATTTCTCTAATCATTATAGTACTACCTACTAGAGTACTCACCTCTAAGCCAAATTTCAACATCTCTCTCACACAATGAAGTTTAAATGCCAGATATGGTGTAATGAATAAATGTTTAGATCCAAGATCAAACAATGCAAATGCCTCAAAATTAAAGACATGTAACACACCTGCATCAACATCTAGAGAATTCTATGCCTCCTGTCTCATAATAATAAAGATTTTGGCCTAGAACTATGGCTGTGTACTTCGTACCTTGGTCCTAACACCAAGACCTGGTGAATTAGTTTTACCCCTATATCTGCCTCTCTGTCCTGCTTCACTAGCTATGTGCTACTGGACAGTCATTTCTGTCACTGATCCTCCTCTCACTCTAGCTTGTGCTCCTAAAGTTGTGGGACACTCTCTAATCTGATGCTCGAAAAAGCCACAACACAAACAAGCTCCCGATACCTTCTAGTATACTCCACTATGTCTTTTCCCACAATGTTCACAACTAGGAATCTGTTGTGCTTGCTTACTATATGTTTGTCCTCCAAACGCCTGACCTCTACCACTACCAAAATAAATAAAACTGCCTCTTCACACCCAAATTTATGCCAATCAACTTTCATTTCAGCACGGATTTTCATTAACTTATCTTCCAAAGTTGGCTTGTTATATGGAGATGTTTGTTACTGTAAATGTCCAAAAGGAGTGTAACCATTCCATCTATAAGTATAAGAATTACTCCATTCTGAATTGTAGATATTCCCATATAACACACCTTGAGGTTCATTGTATATGCTTGGTTGCTCCCATGTATAAATAAGTGTTTGACATTCACGATTGTATTGATAACTCCTACCAATGTTGCTATATAGCTTGAATATCGATTGAGCTTCCAAAAACATATGAGAACACCTCACTCTTCCATATGGTGGTGCCACTATTTGCAAAGACATACTCTGGCCCCCACAAATGTCCTGTTTACTCCATCCATACATTGAGTTGTGGATATGACAATGAATTGTAATTCCTATAATAAACCACAAACTTAAAATCAAGTAGAGAAATTTAAAAGATAATTAAATTAATCAGCCACAAATATAACAAGATATGAAAAAATAAAATAAAATAAACAAAATAAAAGAAAATTAATACCAAAAAATTAAAATAAAAGAAAATAAAACAAAAACAAAACAAAATAAAATGAAAATGACTAGAGTGATAGCGTTCGGGCATTTTTAATATCAAAGCCCCCAGTAACAGTGAAAAAATCATAATTAACTTATGTGTGAGTTAGTCAATTATGTAATAATAGTAAGTTCAGAATGTATATATAGCTCATTGATAAATACTAGTCGATCCTAGGAAGACTATTGATACTAGTACTTATATCTAGCCTAAACATTGTTTTTAGACTTTTAATAAAAAAGAAAATAAAACAAAAACAATTAAAGGAATAAGAAATGATAATGAATGTGATAAGTGTAAATTGCATCGTGTTTTAGAGCATAGTTTAATATATGTTTAATTGTTAATTCAATCATTTTATATGTGTTTAGGTTAGAATTATGTTAGTTTGTTAATTATTTATGTTTTAATTGTTTTATGAGTTAGTACAAGTCCTTGAGCTTAATTACCCTGTTTTTGAGGTACCTTGATGTGATTGCTAATGCTTCAAGGTCAACAATGAAGAACAGAGGAGTTTCGAAGACATTCGGGCTGAAACAATATCCCAAAATTGTGGTATGTCAGACCACAATCGTGACAAAAGCACCAGATTTGGCCTACGATTGTGGCCTGCATGCCACATTCACGATGGAAGCCTAGGGAATGGCCCACAATTGTGACCTGTGTTAGAATTTAGTCCATTAATTTAGCAAGCATAATAGAAATTAGAAATTTTTTAAAATTAGAATATGTCAGAATTTAGTCATGAATATATGTTATTTACATGCGTTTGCATGAATTAAATAGAGATGTTAGAATTAAGTTAGTGTGTAATAGACACAAGAAATGAGAACGTAGACATTAAATTAAATATGGAAGGGTAAACTTGAAAGTACAAAAAGTAGTCTTATATAATAAGAAAAGAAATGAAAAAGAGGTAGTGAAGAGTGTGTGAAGTGTGCTGGAAAAGTTAGTAAGAAAGAAAAGAAAAACATAGAAGGAACTAGAAGAAGAGAAGGAGAAAACAAACTAAAAAAGAAGAAGGAAAGAAAGAAAAAAGAGAAAGAAGAAGGAGTAGGTTCAGCTAAGCCTTATTTAATTTTCATCTTTTCTTCTTGCTTTGGTAGCAAAAAGAACTAGAGAAAAAGAGCTTCTTGTGCTAGAAATAAAGGGAGAAAGGAGAGGACCAAGAAACTTATTTTGTTTTTGATTATTAAAGCTTTATGGATTTTTTATTTGTATATTTAGTTGAATGAAACTTGTTTATTTGAAGGGAACCAGTAAAATCCAAAGCAAGAGCAAGAGGAAAAGCAAACTTGAGATTGCATTTACAATCAATTAGGTGGGTAGTATGTTTATAGTTACTCTATCGATGGGCTGATTTCTTACTTGCTTACATGCTTAAATGCTTGACTTTGAATGGTTACGATTGTTGGAAAATGCACTATGGTTTATCTTCTTGTTAGGCCTTGAAAGATGTTACTTCTTTTGGTATTAATGAAAAGAGGAAAAAGCATAAGAAGCATAAAAGTATGAGTATATGATGAAATAAATTGATCATTAAAATTTGCTTGTGTTTGGGCAAGAGAGATACCATTTTGTTTGTTACATGCACATTGACTCAAAGCCTTCTCCCGGCTACTGCTTGTGGCATATAAGCTCCTAAGAAATAGAATCATTTTGTTTATGGTGTAAACTTCGGTTTCTCCATTTCGTTCTATTAAACTCTTTTAAGCCATTATGTTTGTGCAATTCATCTTGATATGTTGAGTATGATTCACTCTTGAATGTTATGTTGAATGTTAAATATACATGATTTTATGTGATAACAATTTTTTTCCTGAGTGCTTTAAGCTAGAACTGTTGATAATGTAATTGCTAGATTAAAATGAGATATATATATATATATATATATATATATATATATATATGTTTGATTTTGCGTAGCTCATTACCAACGGCTATAAACATATTAGTCATTAAGATTCACTACTCATCCCATTATTTTTCACTCCTCAAGTACAGAACGAAAAGATAATTGATTCTTACAAGCTTTGGCAAACTCCAAGATATCTACTTTTTGTAACTAAGTTAGTTCGACTATATTTTGGAAGCTTTATAAGCATATCAAGCATGAGCATTCATTTATATTTTGTATTACACTATCGTTGTGACCTTGATATGTAACTAAAGCTATGTACAAACTCTATTTTGATTTAGTAATAAAGATAAGAGTTGAAGAATTTCCCTTTTGTACATGTTCATAACTATTGTTTGTGTTAGGTTATTAATTGTTGTTAGAAATGGAATAGTATGTTGTTAAATGGCCCTGGATAGATTTAAAATAAATTGTCATGTTGGAAGTCATATAAGTACACTTAGTGGTTATTGGATCTCAGTTTTCTTTTAGGAATATATGAAAAGCTCATAATAGGTGAAAGAAGAAAAAAGGGGACTTAATTGTAGCATTACCCTGGACAGTGTTAGTGGCTCTAAATTCCACGAATAAACTGTATTAATCTAGGAAAAATTGGAAAAAGTTGTCATCACTAAAATTTTAGCTCGTCCTCTTAGCTTTCTAATGATATCTCATATAAAATTTTAGGAATTCGGATGAAAGAAATGTGGCCTTTACACTATAACGTCACAGGTGCTGGCTAAGGCTGCCATACAATGCCTGATAGAATTTGTGTCCTGATTTCAACGATTAAACTATATCGATATAGGCTGAATCAGATAAAGTTATCTTTATAAAGATTGTAACTTATCCTCTTAGCTTTCCAATGGTATAAAGTCTGTAATTTTTGGACATCAGAATAGAGAGAAACGACTTACACAAAATTGAGTGACAAAACTTTTTCACTCGGGGTACACAATCGTCACGGAACCCCCCTTTTACAGTGGTGCATGATCATGCACTAGCACAATCGTGACAGAACTACTCTTTCACTAGGAGTGCACGATCGTGCTTGTTACACGAGGGTGACAGGCGAACTTACAAAAATTCAAGATAAACATGTTTTTTTAGTGCTACCAACCTTCTTCTCACTTGATCTTCACCTTGTCCTCTCGTAATGTAGCCATTTAATAAGTACTGAGACATGGGCCCAACAGCTTGTGTCAGGCAGATGCATAAACAGTTAAGAACATTAAGTTTCGAGAGATTTTTTGGACCTTTTGGACCTCAAAAAAATCCTAGGGTTACTTAAATCACAAGATGATATAAAAAGAATAAGAAGAGGCAAAGAAAGAGCTTTTGCATAAGCTACCTTGAGAAACCCTAGAAAGAAACTATCGAGAGATAGAGGAAGAGAAAAGAGGAGAAGAAGTTAACTTGAAGTACTTCTTGGATCAAGAGGTTTCTTAACATCTTTGCCTCCCTCATCCATTTTAGATTGTATTTCCTGTTATTTTTAGTTTTATTACTATATAGAATTGGATTGAACAGTTGATGATAGGACCTAGAATGTCGAGGATGTCACCTTTGGAATTTTATTCTTGAATTAATAAGAATATGATTGTTTATGTATTTATTGGATATTGTTGTGGTTTGATTATGTGATTGCATAATTTGATAACAAACTGAGGGGGTGATTTGAATGAAAAACAATTAAATTAACCTAACAAGTGTTAGGTGATTTAATAGAAACTATAATTAAATCAGATCGAGAATTTGTGTGAAGAGAGTTCTTGCATAGGTTTTCGATAGTTTATTAGAGAAATTCAGAACTAATTAGGGTTTTGAATAGATTATGAATTGAGAGATTGCAACCTTTATAATCTGATTAGGGTTTATGATTTTTACTTAATGGTTATAACTCGAGAAAGAGAGTAACGAAACTTAAGATAGTATAGAACCAACATTCTAATGTAATGCTTATTTAGTAGAGGAAGCAAGTGCATTTTGTTCACATTATTTTGAGTCGCATGTGCACACAAGATAAAGAAAAGTTCCTCGTATTGATGATGGGGGAGGAACGGGTGATGTTGACGGTAACTTATCCATTTGTCACATATCCTGGATGAACATATGGATGGTCAATAAGAAGAATGTTAATAGAAGAAGAAATAGAGGCTGCTCATGGTTACATTTTATTGAATTGTCAAGAGGTTGAACCTTTTATGCAATAAGTTTAAGTTGATTTTGAAATTGATTATTTGGGTTTTCAAAGTTAGTGTTGTCCATTACTAAAATACATAATAATGCTTTTAGATTATACGAGGAATGGTTGTGTGAGCTAATGCTTGAAAAAATATAGGATGATATCAATAAAGAAGTTGAAAAACATTTTCCTTGATGGTTCGAGAAATACGTAAGTTTTCACTTGTAATAATTTAACAGAGAAGAAATAAAAGCTGCCCATAGTTACATTTTATTGAATTATCAAGAGGTTCAACCTTTCATGTAGTAAGTTTAAGTTGATTTTAAATTTGACTATTTAGGTTTTAGTTAGTGTTGATCACAACTAAAATACATAATAATTCCTTTAGATTATATGAGGAATGGTTACACTAGCTAATGCCTGAAAAAGCATAGGATGATATCAATAAAGAAGGTAAAAGACACTTTCTTCGATGGTTCGAGAAATATGTAAGTTTTCACTTATAATAATTGAAATGGTTGAATTATCATACCAAAGTGATTAGATGACATTATACTATTTAATATGCTAATTTGTTTTTTGTTTAGGCCTCATAAAATCCAATAGAGAACAAGTTCATGTGTGATTTTGCAAAAGGAACTTTATGAACTGTTAAATGGTATATGGTTTATTTTTTTTAATGGATATAAACTTCATACAGAATGGCATGGTCATAGCACGACAACAGTAAATAGTGGGGTTTGCATACAGGGAGAATTAATGGATTACTATGGTAAAATTATTGAGATACTTGAAATCGAGTACCTTGTATTACTAATCAAATGGAGTGTGATATTTAAATGCAAATGGTTTAATCCAAATTTTAATGTAATCTAGTTGAAATCAACCAAAAAAGAAGATTTAGACAATTTAAACCTTTCGTGTTGGCGATGCAAGCGATCTAGGTGTATTATGTCCTTTTTCCCAGCTTATGAAGAGATAAATCAGATTAGTTGGCTGTATGCAAAGTAAAATGTAGACGTGTTTTTGAATTATATAGAAAAGGAGAAAATAAGAGAATTGCAAGTGAAGCGTTTTAGGAAAATGTTTATGAAATAAATGCAGGTGTAACATATAACGAGAATGAATCTTTGAACAATCCAAATAATCAATATGTTGAAATTTCATTTGAAGAGGATGAGGAGGGCGAGAGATCTGAAGAGCAGCCTAAGTTTGATTTTAGTTCATAAAAAGAAGACGATGATGATTTTTATTTATAATCAAGTGCTGATAGTGATTAATTTGTGTTTGTAATAGAATATTATATAGATAAATTTATTATTGCATCAACAATATATTATTATATATTGAATTTATATTATTCTATTATATACTAGAAAATATAATAAATTGTGAATTTTAGGTTAAAAATATGACATCAAAGAGAAAGCAAGATATGATGTGGACAAGTTTCAGGTTACAACGATTAGGAGAAGCCAGTGCGTTTCCAGGTGAAGCATCACATTCTACATATGCTACTACATATCTATATGAGGCATCACCTTCTGTACCTACTACTATACCATCCATTAGCCCTATACCATCCACCACTCCTATACCGACAAAGATATCAAGGGTAAACATTGTGGATGAAGGAGGCGACCTCCAACCTGGAGCTAAAGGAGTTGATAGAAGAACGCATCTCACAATCGTCAACAATTTGTAAATAAAATTCTTAAATTTTTTAATACACGATAATGTAATATGTTTATATTGAAGTTATAGGTTTTAGTTTGAAGATCTAAAATAACTTATATGTTAGGTTGGTTCCGTATGTAATGTATTCAAGAAATATCTCATCCAAGTTTAAGGAGAGGGTAGATCTTGAGAGTTTTACATGGAATGTCTCTCATCCAACGAAGAATTTTTATTATCTAGAGTTTGAGGTATACAAAATATATTCTTTAATCTTTTTTATTTTATATAATTTTATAAATTAATTAGATAAATTTTTTCGTTTATAGGTACTTATAGTTTGTTTTTCATTTTTTCAGAAAGAAATTTCTTCGGATTTAAAATTTGATGTTGTAATTTATAATGTTTAGGAGAGGCGAGCTCATACATGTTATAGGGACTTTCTTTCTTCGATACATAAGAATGGTGAACGACCACCATATATATCTAAAAGAATATGGAGTCGTTGGCAACAGTATTTGGCAACAGTATTGGGCATCACCTGAGATAATATCCATTTCAGAGCATAATTTTGCCAATAAACGTGGAGGACCAGATGGAGAGAGTTTACCCACATACACTGTAGGATCTTTGACCCACCAGGAGCATGCACTTCAACTTGTAAGTATAAAAAATTTACACTTATATCCTGATTTTTTTACTTTGACGTATGAAATTTGATTTCAATGTAATTTGATGTATGAATTTAAAATGAAAATATATGTTCATTATGGAGAATAATAATGTTACAAATGTTTGGTGCCATTAATGGTTGTGTTGTTAAGTTAAATTCTTTTGTCTACTAGGGGATAAATATCATAAAATAGAGGAAATTCTATCAAAATTTTTGTAAATTTTAGTTTAATTATAAAAAGTTATTCGATGTAGGAAAAGTCTATGGGTAGGAAGCCTACACCATGCTAGCTCTTTTTGCACACTCACACCAGGAAGCATGATGGTGTGACCATCGTCAACACTCATTATAGGCAAGTTCATGTATGTAAAATCTATACTTTAATATTAATTTTTAAAAAGTATCACTTATTAACATAAACAATTATCATGATAAGAACAAATACAAGAAAGCATTGAATGACAGTCTCAAAACACTGAAACTGCTGATGAAAGTTTGGCGTATCTTAATGCAGTAGGTGGTAGGGACTGCTGTGGAAGGATTTTCAACTTAGGTTCGTTTGCAAACACACATTATTCACAATCTTCCACATCCACTATAGCTGGATCTAGTAGGCGATCTGCATCAAATGAGAGAGTCCTCCAGCTTTACAGCACAGCAGAGAGGTTGATGAAGTGTGTAACTCAGCTTTGTAATGAGGTGGATGAGTTGAAGGGTAAGGATAGAACCTCATCGCCTCTGTGGGAGCATTTGCCTTCACCACCTGCATAACTTCTAGATAAGTGAATATAATGATAGTCTGCTACTGTTAAGTTTTTATATAAACTCTTAATTTGCAATAATTTCAAGATACTTATTCATTTACATTATACTCTTTGTTTAAACCATTCAAGATAATTTTACTTTACATTTACCATTCAATGTTATATATTATTTATAGAAATTAAATGTACAAAAAATATAATATTATCAATAAAAAACTCGAATAGGAAGCGAGAAATGAAGATTAAAATTTATCGTAGTGAAATTTCCTAGCGACGATGTAACATCCCGGTCCCACATAACGGGTCGGATCAGGGAACCGGGTCTATGAGAAGACCAATGAGAGAAGTAATGA
>JANZXP010018586.1:0-33870 GCA_027576715.1 Erythroxylum flavicans
GTGGTATCTGAATAAGTAATTGAAAGACCGAGTGATTCCATTGACTATAGTCAATTGGAAGAAATTATTCGAGTGATGATGTTAAATAGAAAACGGAGGAGCAGATGAGGAAACATTACCCCTGCCTTTTTGATGATTCAGATAAGAATTTTGAGGACAAAATTTATTAAGGGGGAGAATTGTAACATCTCGTTTCCAAACAAAGGGTTAGAACCTTAGATTTCTGTAAATGAGAAATAGCAATGGGAGAGTAGAAGAATGCATTTCATGTTCATGTATAATATAGCATTCATATATATGAATTTTATTATTGCATACATTATAATAATTTGTTCATGCACTCATTTGACATTTCTAGGTATAAATAATTGTTTTAATGTGATTATAATGTGAATTATGGATTATGTGTCTTAAAAATTAAGTTCATGTGTATAATTAGTGATTTAAAATTTTTGGTGAAATTTGAGAATTTTCTAGAATTTTGGGTATTTATGGACTAGGAAAAATGCTAAGTGGCAGAACAATTGATAAATGGTAGTAGAAATAAGTGACGAGTGATAAAAAAAATAATTAATATATGATATTGGGAGTTAATGAAAAACGTAATGAAAAATTGGGAGAAAATTAAGTAGAAATTGGAATCAAATTCACTAATTATTAAAAATAGGACCAAGTAAAGCCATAGGAATAGGACATGTGGCAAGTGACAAGTGTCATGCCACTTGCCACACATCCATTTCCACAAAAATATCTAACTGAAAGACTATGAGATGGTTTTTGACTCATCATTTTCGTTGCTTATACTTTGTCTTCATCTTCTTCTCCATCATCTACGATACTCACTCTCACCTTCATCATATTGAGTTTTGCTCAACTCTTTCCCTTTGTTTCTTTAAGCTTCTTGTTGTCTTCTTCCTCTTTGTTACCAAAAACCTAGCTCATTCCTCCCTATAATGGTGATGATTGTATGATTCAAGGAAAACTAGGGTTAAGTGAGAATTTGAAAATCTTGAAGTAAACAAGTGAGTATAAAGCATTACTCTTCTTTATTTATTGAATGAAACATGTATGATGATAGTTAGAGGTTATATGATCATAAAATGGTGTTTTATATATGTTGGAATGTGGTTCATGAAATGAACATATCGATTTTTTTTTAATGTTTATGATGATCAATATTTCATAAGTTGTTATAGAGATGAGGTTGGAATTAAAAGAGCATTAAAATGATGTAGAAAGAAGTGCACAAAAATGTTTTGTAAATTAATGTTATATGTTCTATTTTTTGGGTTAATGATCAAACATAGATCTTGATTGTTGTGAATGGTATGGAGTGGAAATGGAAGTAGGAATGAAGAGAGAAATGATGAATAATTAAACTAGAGATGATAGACTAAGCATATGAGGAGTTGGATGTAACTTGGAAGAGTTAGAAAAGCTGGAAAATTTGAGAAAACCTGATGGGATTCTTCTGATAGAATTCCCACGATCATGGGAATGCTTAACGAAGGCAAAAAATTTTCTTCCAATAAAGGAATGCTTAATAGGGCAGAAAGTTTCTGCCAATAAATCCACAATCGTGGGAAGTGGATGTCCACCATCATGGGAATTGGTTAAACATCAAAAATGCTTCTTTTATGTGTGGTTTGACACAACAAATGGTTAGGCACTTTCATATGATGCATTTAGGCTTGAATGAAGCTTGAATTAAGCCTCAAATGATGCTTGATAAGTGATTAAATAAGTGATACGCTTAGGATGATGAATGAGGATATAAATTAAGAATGGATTGTTGAACATTAGGTGTTCAAATATGGAAAATTGGAGATGTTATGAGAATGAAGGTGAACCTATGATGGCTAAAGTGATTCAATTCTAATGAATGATGAGTATTGACTAATGATGAATGATAAATTGGATATTATGTGATCTTAAAATGTTAGAATAACCTTAGTAAAGGATTGAATGATGAACTTAGAATGATCATGTGCAAATGAAGATGTTCATATGATTGTAGTTGTGATTCAGAGGAGTTGAGTAACATGTATTAAGTAAACGTGAATGAGAATTAGGTATTATGAGAGCATATAATGACAGAAAAGAAATGACGAGAAATTGATTTATAATATTAGAATAACCAAGTGTTCTTGAGGTGTAAACCTAAGAATAAGCTAGGCACATACAAAGGATAAGATTTGAAAGATAAAGAGACATGATTAAGGAAACATACCCGAAACAGTCAATATGAGCACACATTATACATTACACATATACATATGTGTATAAATGAATATTTATGTGATTGTACAACTAATAATATGTGTATTGCATGATGTTGATATACAGGATAGAACGTCAGCATCTAGATATTTTTGGATCATGAAAGCTAATGCTAATCTGGAGCGTACTTTGAGTCGACCTAGATGGTCTCACTTACATTGTTTTTTTAATTCCTGTATTGAATTACTACTGGATGTGAATGTGATTGAGACAATTCTAGACATTAAATGTTTGAGGTGTTTGATGCATGAATAATATATTGCAAATGCTCATTGCATATGAATTTGACTGAATAAGTGATTTTTAACTTAAATATTTAATGTCAAACTAAGGTCCGATGATAAATGTGAATGTGAATGTGAACGTGAATGTGAAAGTGTAAGATTTAGCACATTTGATTGACTAAATACATGTGATGCATTTCATTACATAAATGCATGATAACATAAAAGCTATTGTGATTGGAGTAGCCACCGAAAAAAAGCTTAAAGCTTAAAAAGTAAAAAAGAGCTTAAAGCTCTAAGCTTTAAGCTCAGAATGTGGTAAGAGCCTCTAACTCACTATGTAAAATGAGCCATGTATATCCAACGGATAAGGGATAGTTATTAATGAGCCCAGTATCTATAATGGATGCAGACAATTATAAGAACTCGATCACAACAATAACAATTGAAAATGAGTCTCATGAGCATTGCATATATAATTGATATTTATGATTTAAATGATTGAAATAAATAGTTTGAATGATTTTTGATGTTAAATATGAATTAAGTGAATATGAAATGTATGTGATTCAACATGTTGATTAGTGAAATTATGTGAATTACGTGATTACATAAATTGATGTGTTATGTGATTGAGTGAGCCGTCGATGATGGTTCACTCACTGAGTTCGCAAAACTCACCCCAATTTGCAACATATATTTCAGGCTCTAAGGAGACACCCAATTAGACCAACCGGAGTCTAACCACTGCTTTTGAGTAAGGACTAGAGGTTGGAATCAGTTGGCATCTGAATATATTTTTCGATAAATTTAGTATTAAATATTGTATTCCACAAGTTTCATTATTTTATATTAAAATGTGTATTCATAAGTACTGTACAATGTGTATGTGAATGCTTCTGTAATGTAATGACATTATTGTTAAAAGTGTTTTATATTTATAATTGGCCCAAGTGAATACTAAAATTCTGATGATTTGTATATTGATTGTAACATTTGTAAATTGAAAATGTTTATGAATAAAATGAGCATTTTTTATTATTGGTTTCCAAATTATGTGTGTGACGCGTGAAAGTTTTGAAATGAGCATGTTGATTGACTGTCGTAGCGCACCACTCTCGTAGAGTATGTTCTCGAATACCGATATATTCAGGAATACACCCTATAGGATTGGGGTGTTACAATATGTCCTATAAAACATGCTATTATAATGTTAAATTACAAACTAATTTAGCATCTATAAACATGCCAAATTTAGCTTTATCATTTGGCTACTTTTAGAAGGCTTTATAAGGAAAGTTGGAACATAGATTATTATTTTCAAATACTTGTCAACTTTAAAGGGATGGATAAATCAAGGTGGTTAATAGGAATTTGACTACTTTATTGCATACTATTATTCAAAAGAACTTAAAATTTTGGGGAGCGTATATACTGTTTATTGAATTTGCATAAAATAAAGTTATTCATAGCAATATTAATTATTCACTTTTGAGATTGTTTATAATTTTAACCTACTAACTCCACATAGTTCCTTTACCTATCTATAAGAGGAGTGGTTTGGATGGTTAAAAGAAAGCTGAAATGGTGAAACAACTACATGAAAATATTCGACAACACATTGAAAGAAAAAATGAAGAATATGCATCTAAAGCTAACAAAAGGAGAAAGAAAATTATCTTTGAAGAAGGTCATTAGTGTGGGAACATAAGAGAAAGCAGAGGTTTTCAAATTAAAGAATATCTAAATTATAACTAAAAGAAGATTATTCATTTTAAATTGTTGAATAGATCATTAATAATGTTTATAAATAAGATCTTTTATGAGAGTATAATTGTAACCACTACTTTTAATTTTTTTATTTTACTCCTTTTTTATAAAGGTGATGGAATGATAAGAATCAAGTTTCCTTTAATCCTTTGAATTTTACATGTGAACCAATTATGCAAATATGGAAAAGATGTGCTTAATTATAGTTGGTAACGGTTCGAGTCGAGCTCAGCCTTATAAGGTTTGAATCTGACCTAAAACTTTTATTTAGATAAAAGCTCAACTCGAAGGTCGATGAAAAGCTCAAGTTCTTAGTAATCTAAAACAACTCAAACAAATGTAAAATACTTCCAAAATCAATATTGGAAAACCATTCTTGATTTTTGCTTCTTAAATTATCAAATGCTCCATTAATGAGAAAAATGGAAAAATAGTGCCCCTATAAAAAAAACCTTACCTGAAAAGAGGAAAGCATAATGGTACGTTTATTTCCTATCTTTGTGTATCTTGTGCCATATTGGATTCATTGAGATTAGGCGACGTAATAAAGTTAGGGAGAGAGAGTTAGGTGGTAGTTGGCAGAGTAAATGGATTGGTAACTAAGTATGGGTATGGATTGTTATTTTTTTACTTATCAATTAAAAAAAGATTTAATTTTCTTATTAACAAAAGGACAAAGATATGATTTGCATTTCAATGATTCATAAAAAGTCTAAGTAAGCCCTTATCGTTATCTTTAATATAACTTTGCACCTTAACATTCCTAAATTAATACCTATTTTATCCTCAATAAGAATAAAAGTGGTAACATTGGTAATGTTAGGAGATTATTTAGACCTTTTATGAAAAGTTAAGGAGAAAATTGTACATTTAACCAATGTTTAAATAAATTAATTTTAAGATTACATCAACATCAAGTTGGTCCATATTACCTAATTGTGACATCACATAGGCTAAGGTGATCCATAGACTAGAAACAACTAAAAATTTAACTTTTTCAAGATTTAAGGTACTTTTAATACCATTTTGAAAACATTAAGGTGTAATGTGATATTATAAACAACGATATAGATTAACTTAGACTTTTTAAGAAATGTTAAGGGGGAAATTCATACCTTTTATGTAACATCCTGTTACCCATGTTGAGGCTAGATTAGCAAATATGAGAGATTAGTAAGAAATTAAAAAATGCATTTCCTGCTCATGCATTATATGACATGCTCATACTCTTGAATATTGAATTTTTTGTACTTGAAAATAATTGTACATGCATTCATAGACATTTCGGGTATAATTGATTTATAATTGAATTGTGAATGAGATTTTGTTAACAATTGTGGCTTTTATTTGTTGAAAATTGATTTGGGGAGTGTATAAATTGATTTAGAATTTTTAGAGAATTTTAGAAAATTTTTTAAAAATATGGGTAATTTTGGATTTTGAAAAAATGTCAAGTGACATGATAATTGATAAATGGTAGTAGAATTTATTATCTAATGGCAGTGAAAACTTTTATAAATGACTTTGAGATTTAATGACTTATGTCATTGAATTTTGGAGACAATTGGTGTAGAAATTAGAGTTGATTGGATTAGTTTAATAAAAGAACTAGTTTGAACCTATAGGATTATGACATATGGCAAGTGACTATGTCTTAGATCACTATTCTTTTAATTTTAAAGTCCCTCCTTGTTTTGTCTTTCACGATGCTTTCCAAATTGAAAGACCATTAAGTGTTTTGTCTTTCATTTTCACTCTTGCTTTCTCTACCCACTTCGTGACTCTCTCTTCTTCATTTCTTTCTCATTTTCGTGGCTTCTCCATCTCTTTTCTTCTTCTCTTCTTCACTCCCACGATCACTCACCCAACTGTCAACAGTTTGCTCTCATCTTTCACTTGCTACTCTTACCTTCTTGTCTTCCTCATTCCCCACAAGAAAGCCAACCTCCCACCTTGAAACATAGGTTGTCAATCAAGATAGGGTTGGTGTTTTCTTCAGGGTTTAGGAGCTAAATCAAGTAAGTATAAGCATCACTCTTCTTTAATTGTTGAATGAAACATGTTATGATGATAGTTAAGTGTTAAATGATCATAAAATGAGGATGAACACATGCTAAAAATGTGAATGAGGAATGTGGTAGATTCATATCTTGCTTTTACATGGATGATGATTAATGATTCATAAATCGATTTAGAGATGTTTTAGAGTTTGAATAAATCCTTAATGAATGTAGAAAGAAGTGCAGAAAAATTAAATGATGAATGGATATTGTTATGTTTTGTTTTTGATGGATAAAAACGTGGATCATTGGTTGTTTTAGGGGTATGGAAGTTAAAGAGAAGGCAAGTATAGTGTCTTGAAAAGAGAAGAACTAGGATGAAAGTTTAGAGATAAAAGATAATGGTGTTTAAAGTGGTTGGAATATGTTAGCTGTAACAATTCCACTGGATATGCTTCTGTAATTTAGCCATAACTTGTTCTGTAGTTATCCAAATGAGATGGTTTTTAATTTGGATTAAATTAGAGATATATGGCTACGTTTTGTATGAAGACATTGAATTCAAATTCTGTCTTTAAGAGTTTCCAATTTTGACTTGAAATTCAGCACTACGTGTAGGAAAAAAGTGCAGAAAAAAACTGGATACATATTGGACTTTTGTTCTGTTTTCTTGATGAATAAATGTAGATCTCTTTGGGTGTTTTTGTGATGATGTAAAATGAGTCTAAAGCTAAAGAAATGGATTAATGTGGTGTCTTGAAATGTGAAGGATCAAGGTGATAGTTAGAAGTGAAATGAAAGCGGAAATAAAGTTAAATATGTGCAGAAAATGGATGATGAATGCACATATATGTGTATGTTCTGTTATTAGTGTTTATGATCAATCATGGGCTATAAATTGTTTATGGATGATATTGAGTTGAAATGGAGTTAGAATAATGGATAAATGATGAGCATTGAACTAGAAATGATAGATTAAGCATGAGGAATTGAATGTTGTAAGTAAAGAGTTAAAAAAACAAAAATTTGATCTGAATCTTCCATGAGTTTTCTGTGCTGGTATAGAGGGTTTTTGACAAAGTTATCTTCATGGAAGTTATAGATATTTCTTTAAGCTTTCCATTGATGTAAAGTTTGTAAATTTTGGAGTTCTGGATCAAAAGTTATGGAGGTTTGAGGTTGAGATGTCGGTGGAGAAGATGAAGTAAAGTATGGTGACTTTGCTGGTTTGACCAAAGGGGTTGACTCACCCTAAACAGCTTTCCTTCTTTTGACCATAACTTCTTCTCTAGATCTCAAAATGATCCGATTCTTGAACCAATAGATTCCTAACACAGGGTCCTATCCCTTCATAAATTTTTGTATCATTTTGAATTGAATTGAGAAGTATTGATCAAATCAAAATATGAAATTTGTTGGAACACTGAAATAGGATTTTATTCCTGAACACCTTTTGGTATTTTGATTATATCTGGATCTATAGAATTCCAAATGAGACGATTTTTAATTTGGAGTAAACTAGAGATATAGCCTTTAAAATTGTCATTAGAAGTCGACTTTTGATTCTTTCTCTAAGATATTGAATTTCTGGATGGAATTTGTATGTAGTACACTATTTTTGATTGTGAAAAACCTGATAATGTTGGAGGTATATATTCCAAATGTTTTAACCAAATTGAGTGATTTTGGTGTCAATGGAAAGATAAGACATAAGGGAACACCTTTCTAGAAGATAGTATGACCAAATTACATTAGTTTCGCTTTCTAATTGAATGTGAACAGTAGACCCAAAAGTGTGACTTGAACAAATCTGAAGTGATTCAATGATTTTTAATGGTCTTAGTGAGGTATAATCCTAAGTAGAAATTGTACTTAGATGAGAGTTGATATGAAAATGATTTTGTGACTGAAATTGATGAGAAGATACCCAAGGTTGTCGTGAACATGCATTGTACATAATTTGTTTCATACATGTACATTATTAAACACTCATAATTTTGCAAATTGTAATATATATGTATGGTGTTTGATATAGATGATCAACTAGAACGTCTGAAGGTTGCCGAAACTTCTAGGCATTAGCTTCAGGAGCAACTTGTGAGTAACCTAGATGGTCTCACTTAATTACTTGTTTGATTAAATTCTGTTTTGAAATGATTGAATGAATGTGATTGATTGTGTTGGTTTCTGGACAGGAGGTTCGATGATTGTGATGCTTGGTTGAGATATTGAAGTGTTGCTTGTATGTGAATGAGATGAACTAAGTGTACATAATTTAATGATAAATATGTTTTGAATGAGCATATGCATATAAGTGAAAATTTTTTAATGGGATTATGCAAGTGTGATTGATGTATTTCATGTCATGAATGCATGAAACATAATGGCAGTTGTGACCAGAGTAGCCACCGATTAGAGCTTAAAGCTCAACGAGTGAAAAAGAGCCTCGAGCTCAAAAGTGATTCAGAGCCTCAGGCTCAACGTTTAATGAGCCCTATATGGGACAGTTATCAATGAGCCCTATATGGGACAGTTTAGGCACTCGGTCACAACAAAGTAACAAATGGAAAGTGAGTCTCATACACACTGCATATGCACAATATGACTGATTAAATTATATTGATTGTGAAGTGTGAAATAATGTGGAATGTGTGATGTATGTGTTATGTGAATTATGGTTTATGTGATTGGGTGAGCCATCGATGATGGTCACTCATTGAGTTCGCAAAACTCACCCAAAATTTGCAACTATTTTTCAGGATTAGAAGAATACCCCGTAAGGCCAACGGGAGTATACCTACAGCATACAAGTGAAGGATAGAGGTCGGGATCAGTTCGCGTCTGCATTAGTGTTTTCTTATTTCTGTATAAAATTGTGTATTATGAACTTTTGTACAAATGTTTATGTCATTTGTAAAGTCAAACTGACTTAAGTGCTTTGTATTTGTAAAAAGGGCCCAAATGGCTATTGAAATTTCTGATGATTGTATTGTGTTGATTGAAAATGATGATGAATGAATGTGGGGCCAATTTGAGTATGTATTCCGCATGTTGTGTTATTAAAAAAATTTATACCACTTTTGAATGATTGAGTGCATTAGCACGCTACCTTCGCGGGGCACGGACTCGGATACCATCAACGATGTCGGGTTCGGGTCTTGCGGAAGTGGGGTGCTACAGTCTGTGTTTTACTCACACTTCCCAGCTGCTGCTTCTTGGTCTTCCTTCACAACTGTGCTATTATTTGGTCATCTGCTGCTTCCTTTGGTCTTTTTATCGTTTGCTCATCTTTAGCTACTTTCCTTCTTATATTGCATCATCGTTTCTACTTCTCTTCTTGTTAATGCCGTTTTGCCTCTTTGTTTCTACTGTGTTGATGCTGGTCATTTTTTTCAACGTGTGTATGGGTATGAAGCGCACATATTGAATACATGTTGGCCCAACTTTGTTTTTTTCTTTTGTTGGCATTTTGTTCTTACTCTACTGTCGTTTTAGCACTCGTCCCAGTAGCTTCTTGGTTGTCTTCTTTTGGACTGAATTTATTTTCTTCTTCCTCTAATTTTCTTCTTCTTACTCCATGAAGACAAGTGAATGTTAATCTTTGAAAGATGGCTCAGTTATCATGCTTTCAACTCACATTGACTTTTTTGCTTCCAAATTGTGCCCAAAATCACTTATGAGAAGTGAGTATCTTAAGAAATTTTATAGCAATAATCATTAAGTGTTATATAATAAATTCATAATCAATTAAGAACATATCAATTTCACCCACACTTAGCTTTTGGCCATTCTCAGGAAAAACATCAAATTAAGTTTAAAGACCAAAAACATTTACTCAATTCCCTATTTTCCAAGACTACATAATCATATCCAAAGATAAATGACTTTCAAAAATCATAGCAAGAAATCAACATTTCAAGCTTTTACTTATGATCAATCAACATTCAATAACTTTAAAAATTGAGCAATCGAATGTTAGATTGGAAAATGTGTTTAAACAAGAGATGTTCATCAATACACTCAACACCATTCATGATAATGTCATTCCACAACTTTGCATATCATTTCATTTCTCCACTATTAAGGTTGACATGAAAAATCATGAATTAAAGGAATTTTTAAGGTTGTAATGTGGGCAAAGGTAAGGTGAGATGTATTTGCATAAAGTAGCACGAAAGCCATTAAAGCTTGTGAAACAAAGCAACACTCAATGTGACATTGATTGGGGTGTTACGCTATTAAAAAATTTTACTATTTTAACCTCAATAATATTACAAGGACACGGGTCGTTCACGTAGTACCTAAGGTATCGATCCCACAAGGAGGGTTAACCTAGTACTAAAATCTAAGGTCGAACTAAATCACAATAATCTAAAATAAACAAAAAATGCAGAAAATTAATCAATTGACAAGCAATCATGATAATTAAATTATAGAAATAATAATAAAATAGCAAATTACACAACTAAATTAAAAATTAACCTAGGAATTACCAATTGAGAGAAAGGGGGTTTTAATCCGAAATTAATGAAAAGCTAATCAATTATGCAATTATCGAATTATTAGGTCTAGATGGCCTTAGGGTGGATTACTCTCTCTTGAGTTATAATCTTTAAACCCTAATTAGTAATCCCTAATTTAAATTATGGAATTTTGATCTCTCAACTCATAATTAACCCAAAACCCAAATTAGTTCTAAAATTGTCTAACAACCTACCAAAAACTAATACTTGATCGCTCGTTACACAAATTCACCAGTTTGATTCAATTCTTATCTGTCAAATTACCTAACTCTCGTTAGCCCAATTTGATGATATTCACTTGACTCACCCTCTTAGTTTGTTGCCGAATTATTAAGAACAAATATTAAATCACAAATAACTAAAATAAAAACGTAATAAATCAGATTTCATTAAAATCAAAGACAAAATCCTGAAGGTGAGTTTAGACAATAATCAACATTCGACATAACCTATTCTCAACAATTATTTCAATTTCATACATTAATAAAAATGAAATAAATTAGAAAATATGGTCATAACAGATCAATGGAGGCAGTGACGACGAGAAACCACCTGTTCTAGGAAGTACTTCGCATCAAGCTTTGTCTCCGTATCTCTCTTCCTTCGTCTCCTTCCTCAAATCACTTAATAGTTCTCTAGGGTTTCTGAATTTTGGTTAATGTGAAAGCTCTGCAAATGGCTCCTCTTCTGTCTTGTAATGTTTTATTTGTATCTTGGAAGCCCTAGGGTTAATTCGGGGTCAAAATGATCCAGCGTGGCTAGCATCTAACCCTTTCTGTCACGACCGTGGCCTAAAGTGCATGATTGTGGCCTGGCACATAGCTCTCTGTCACGATCGTGGCCTAAAGTGTATGATCATGGCCAGGGTCCTATTAGATCGCCTCTTTCTGTCATAATCATGGCCTGTTCTGTCACAATCATGGGTCGTGTTTTTGGCTTAAAACTCTTCGAAACTTCTCTGTTCTTTGCCATTTACCATGAAACACTAACAAACACATCAAGGTACCTAAAAAATATAACATTTAAGCCCAAAGACTTATACTAACCCATAAAAACACTTAAACATATAGACTAACACAATTGAATCGTAAATACACACTAAACACTCAAATTAACACTAATTACTTAACAAATTAAACCCTAAAACCTAATGCAAATCACAATTATAAAAAGTAACACCAAAGAATCAACCCAACAACCATTCCAAATCGAAATGAATCTTTTTATTCATTCAAACATACAAAGAGAAATTAGACTAAGTGTAGTCCAAACCTTAAAATTGGCAAAGTAGTTCTTCCCTTCCTTTTTGGATTTGCTTGACTCACCAAATGAAAAATGATGGGGTGAAGAAGGTTAAATGGAGAGGAGAAAAATTGAAGTTAAAACCCTCTAAGTGTCATCCATCTCCCCTCTTTATATGGCCTTTCATGAATTTTCTAGTGTTGGTTACATGTTCTAGTCCCATTAGACCATATGTTACAATCTTATTAGACCATGTGTTATAATCCTATTGGACCACGTATTATAATTCTATTGGACCATGTGTTACAATTCTATTGAACCATGTGTTACAATTCTATTAGACCATGTGTTACAATTCTGTTAGTCCATGTGCTACAATTCTATTGGTCCATGAGTTAACTTTAGGAAAATTGCACATTGGTCCTTCTTCTTCCTTTAATTCCCACATTGGCCGATGACCTTATCAATTAATTTCATTCCCATATGTCTTATGTTTCTAAAGACGTAAATTTCATGCAATTTGGTTAATCATATAAGGAGTTATACCCAAAAAACTATAGGTTGTTTGAAAACAAAGACAATAGCCAGAACGCAAATTTAAACTCGAATTCAAAACCCTTAGAGGCATAATCAAATTTTGGTTCCTTCATAAAAGTTTTAGATATATAGGTCTAGTTTAATCTCCAATTATAATTATCCAATTTGAAGGTCTACAGGCTATGATATAGCCAAATTACATAAGTCTATTTAGTGGAACCTATCCATCCGACAAAGTACATATCCCAAATGAACTAACTTCGATCCTATCATACAAGAGCAACCCAAAAATACATCCAATTTAACCAAAAAAATTCCGTAAGCAAATGGGATACTTCTTCTACTAATTCCCCTCACATCACGTTCTTAATCCAAACAAACATATCAAATTCCCATACATATTTCATGTTTAAGTATTTATGTCTATGCTAAAATGAACAAATTACCCATTTACCCATGTCTTTCACATTAAGTACCATTATGTCTCTTACTATACTTAGATGTAGTTAATTTGTTATGTTCACTTATTAATTCACCCTATACATGCTATAATACTTTTAGGGTATATGTTGGGGCCTTACATTTCTCTACCCCTTAAAAAGAATTTTGTCCTCAAAATCATACTTGTATCCTTGCGACGCATACTGGGCCGGATAAATCCCTTATCCAAAAGCTCCTGTAACTGAATCTTCAACTCTTTTAGCTTTTTAAGAATCATTCTATAAGGTTCCATTCAAATAGAATTAGTACTTGATACAATCTCAATATATAATTCTACCTTCCTCTCTGGTGGCAAACCTGGTAACTCTTTTAAGAACACTTCAGGAAATTTACTACTGGTATGTCTTATAAGTTCACCTTCTCACTTTTTGAATCAAGTACAAAGTCAAATACACCTCAAAACCATTTCCAAGATGTTGTGCTGCTTGCATGATTGGTATTACATTAGTCAAAGGACTAGACTGAATACCATGCATTACTGTCTCTGAACCATCAGAATCTTTAAGTACCATTATTTTCAACCCCCAATCAACTAGAGCTTTGTGTTTAGAAAACCTATCCATACTCAAGATCAAGTCAAATTCATGGAAGGATAACTCTATCAGATCAGAAAAAAACTATTTCCCATAGACCATAATAGAGCAATCTCTATACACTTTTAGTCACATATACACTATGGCCTAATGGACTAGTCATATGTATATCATAGGCCAGTCGACCTACTGATAACATTCTATCCCACACTCTTTGGAGGCTCAAGAGGACCTGAAACTAATCGGTCTCTCTTCCTACCACACTATCAGCTGACTCCTCATCAACTTCACGAAGTCTTTCCATCTCTATTATTCATAAAAAACTGGGACATTTGCATTAGGCCAACACTAAAACCAAACCATATCAAACATTATTAGAATCTTATTGGTTAGAATTGCCTAAACTGCGTTCTAATACCTCAAAATGTAATAACCCCTATATGGAATCTAGAAACACCCATATACATGGCAACTAAATTCCTGTGCAAAGAGTCACAACATACATTTCTATTCATTTATAGGGATTGTCATCACATATTTTTCTACTTAATGCTACACATATACATATTACAAAATTTCATATCATTTAACATTATCATTGAAAAGTAGTATTACATCTTTACATTAACATGATAACTAAAAAAGAGAACATACAATTTCCTTTATTACATATACAAGCATTCTTTAATCAAAAGACACATCTAAAGGCACTTTTACTCCTAGCTGTTGGCCTTTGTCCCTGTAGATGTTCCCTGTACCTCACTCCTATAACCTAAACCTATATGGATTAACACCCATGCTAAGCTTGAAAGCTTAGTGGGAAAAACACTTAGGTTAGATGATCACTTAAAGCAGTCATTTGCGAAGCACTCACATTTAGAACTATCACAACTCATATACCATAAATTCATGTTCATGAACCAAACATTGATATTCAATGCTCGTGTAAACAACTATGGCATAATTAAGCAAAGTAAATAATGAAAATATGCTTTAACATATTACCCATATACCAAAAATGCACATTTATAAGCCAAATATTGATATCCAATGCTCATTGATTCAAACTATCAATATAAATGGAAATGCTCATCAATACCAATTATTTATGTTATCATGCTATATTTCTTATTTATAACAATTTACTTTACTTTCTATGTTAGGCTTGCACATTTATTGTGCATGTGGATAACGTGAGGTGTGGATTTCTAAAGATATCAAAACTGTAGATACTCGAAAGTATCAAACTGTAGATACCGAAGGCATCAAACTATGGATACCTGAAGGTATCAAATTGTGGATACCCAAAGGCATCAAACAGTGTAGATATAATAGTCTCAAAATGAAGACACCATTAGTGTCAAACTGTAGCAGTTGTGCTATATCCCAATAGGCCTGCTCATCTATATACCACCATGATAATAGAGTAGGCACTATAACATTTCCTTTAACCATTTGCCAACTTCACAATTCATATATTAACAAATCATATGATACACATTTCAAGTAATAAAATATGTATCTGTGTTCACACATGCAAGTCATAACTTGCCACCATTAGAAGGGTGTCAAAATCACACTTGCATAATCATACTATTCAAATATGAGCAATAAATATACAAATCATTTATGTACATGTAAGTTTTCTTTGGAATGCATTATGATCAATCTTAAATTCCAATGTTCAATCACCAAATTCGCATATGGTAAGTCCTATTTCATTTATTTCTAGGTGTTTGAAAAGTTTCATACACATTCAAGAAGGTTTAGATAAGATTCAGTAAAAATAAAAAATGAAAACAAACTTAAAATAGTGCAATTTGAGCTAAGCCCACTGTGGTCTAAAAATAGGCAAACAATAAGTCTAGAAGCAAATCATATGATAGACTCCAGTTTTTCCTTAATATTAATATAGAAAAGTTAGAATTAGGTTTTGATGTGTTCTGGAAATTTATTTCTAAAAATCAAGACATTTAAACCTCTAAAACATGAGATATAGACAAAACATCGCAAGTTGTTCTAAAATAAGGGCAACATCAAGTCACCATTTTTTATCTCAATTTCCAATATCATAAAGCTAGAATTAAGTCATATTCTCTTCTAGGTATTTCTATTTCTATGTCTCAATTTTCATATGCAACTAAAAACAACCAATTTATAGGTCTTTAGGCTGAGTGATGACCCAAATGATATGACTGGTTTAACAAACCCTAGAAAAAATTCCACTACATAATACTCTTTTGTTGTATTCAACCAATTCTTTGTAAGATAACACCAAAATAACACCAAAGAATCACCCTAAAAGCCATTCCACATCTAAATGAATATTTGTATCCATTTAAACATGCACACACAAAGAGAAATTAGATTAAGTGTAGTCCTAAACCTTAAAATTGGCAAAGTAGTTCTTCTAATGCCTTTCCTTACTTCCTCTTTGGCTTTGCGTGACTCATAAAATGAAAAATGATGGGATAAAGAAGGTGAAATGGAGAAGAGCAAAATCCAAAGTTAAAACCCTCCAAGTGTCATCCGTCTCCCCTCTCCATATGCCCTTTTATGAATTTTCTAGTGTTAGACACTTATTATAGTCCCTTTGGACCATATGTTACAATCTTATTGGACCATATGTCACAATCCTATTTGACAACATGTTATAATTCTATTGGACCATGTGTTACAATCCTATTATACCATGTGTTACAATTCTATTAGACTATGTGTTACAATTCTATTGAACCATATGTTACAATTTTATTGGAAACATATGCTTTAATGTTATTGGTCACATATACTTTAATCCAATTGGTATATGAGTTAAATTTAGGAAAATTGCACATAGGTCCTTCTTCTTCCTTTAATTTCGACATTGGCCTATGATCATTTCCCTATGTCTTAAGTTTCTAAAGGAATAAATTTCATGCAATTTGGTTAATTATATAAGGAATTATACCTAAAAAACTACAGGCTGTTCGAAAATAAGGACAATAGTTAGATCTCAAATTTAAACTAGAATTCAAAACTTTTAGAGGTAGAATAAAATTTCTGTTCCTTCATAAAAGTTTTAGACCTATGTGTCTAGTTTAATCTCCAATTATAATCATCCTATTTGAATGTACACAGACCATGATATAACCAAAATATAAAAGTCTGTTCAGTTGAACCTATCCATCCAGCAAGGTACACATCCCAAATCAACTAACTTTAATCTTATCATGCAAAAGTAATGTAAAAATATATCCAATTTAACCAAAAACATTCCATAAGAAAATTGGATATTTTTTCTACCAATTCCCTTCACATCACGTTCATAATCCAAGGAAACATATCAAAATTCCTATACATATTTCTTGTTTAAGTATTTATGTCTATGCCAAAATGAGCAAATTACCTATTTACCTATTTCTTTCATATTAAGTACCATTGTGTCTCTTACTATACTTCTAGGGTATATGTTAGGGCCTTACATATAAATATATCTGGGCATAACATTTATAGAGGCCCCTAAATCTAGCATACACCTTTCAAAGCTAATATCTCCCATCTTACAAGGGATAGAGAACATACCAGAGTCCTTACATTTTTTAGGAAATTTCTTTTAAATCACGACTAACATGTTCTCTCCAATACTGACCCTTTCATTTTCCTTGAAATGCCTCTCGTTACAGCATAACTCTTTCAAGAACTTTTCATATCATGGATCTTATTTAATTGCTTCCAAAAAGGGAACATTAACTTTAACTTTCCTGAAGGTTTAAAGAATTCTTGATATGTTACCTCTTTTCTTAAATTTTCTAAGCTGTAGGGAAAAGGAGGAACACTTTGAAACTTGTTAATTTGTAATTTGTCAGTAGTATCTACTTTCAATATCCCTTTTTTTCTTCTTTCTTATATTCCTTTTCAGATTTAGGTGCAACTTCTAACTCCTTTTCCACTCCGTAACTTTTTATTTTGCTTTAGTTAGGTTCTCTCAATTCTGTTCCTCTCCTAAGCAATTTTATGTTAGCATTTTCTTCAATACATGGTATAGGTTGAGCAGGCAATTTCCTAGATAATTATATAGATTGGTGCAAATTTTTCATATTTGGGTCTCTAAGTGTTCTAAATGTGCATTTGTCTTCTTTTGATATTCTACCCCCTGTTTCTGTATTTGCCCAATATGGTTAGCTAATTGTTTCACCATATCTAAGAATTGACCGGTTGGTTTTAAGGTAGGTAAATGTAATAAAAGACCTTGGATTGTTTTGGTTACTAACAAAAGTAGGTGGATTTGTCCTAGGTCATCTAAGTTTGGATGATCTTTTCAACCCTCATTATATATGCTTATATTTCCTTTATATTTGTCCTAGATAACTACCCATAAAATTCTTATTTTGAACCTGTAAAGAAGGAAATGCATTAGTAGGGTGAGTAAAATCAGTGTAAATTCCACAAGCACGAGCTTGGTTAATACCAGCAACTACAGGTTTTGACATTAAAGTAGTCAAATGAACTACTTGCTAAGAATTGGCCTTTAGTTGATCTTGAATGGCATGATCATCTATTTCGTTAACTCTCCTAACTTGATTCATCTCAAGTTAGAGATTAACTTTCTAGATTATACTGGAGTTTTATCAACTAATGCCCCACCACTAGCTACGTCTATCATGCTCCTATCAAGTGGTAAAAGTCCCTCATAGAAATATTGTATTAATAGTTGGTTAGTAATATGATGATTGGGACAACTAACACACAATCTTTTAATTCTGTCCCAATATTCATATAGTAACTTATTTATGTATTGTCTAATTCCATATATTTCTTTCCTAATATATCTTGTTTTACTATTAGGAAAACATTTAAAAAAACTCTAAGCAATTTTGACCATGTATTTATACATCTACGATGCAAATAATATAACCAATCTTTAGTAAAATTATTCAATGAAAATTAAAAAGCACGTAATTTCACTTGTTCTTGATCAATTCCTTCCAGTCTCATAGTAGAACAGACAACCAACAATTTTTTTAAATGTTTATGAGGATCCTCACCTGCATGTTCATAGAATTTAGGCAATAAATTTAAGAAACTTGAATTTAGCTTCAAGGGTCTTTTCAAGACTGGGAAGATGATGCATAAAGGTTAATCTTCTAAGTTTGGCTCTAAAAGTTACTTTAAGGTAGTTGTAACCATTTTACCACTTTTTTCTTCCTTTTCTAATTTGGTTTGTCCTTACAATTAGTACAATTTGAGCATGATCAAATTTATACACGGGGAAATCGTACAATTTAGAGATTAATAAGTTAGTTTCCTCATACTTGGTTAAAAGTTTCAAGCAAAAATGCCATGCACATGGCGAGAGAAAGAGACTTTGAAGAAGAGGCATCAAGGTGAATCTTATAAGCTAGCCTAGCCCCAGAGAGGCAACAGATGCTTATATTTAATATCGAGGCTTAAAAAGAGTAGTATCAAAAGCTTAAGGAAAAGAAATCTGGAGTCAATCTTTATATCGATTGGGAGTCCTTGGAGTAGGTTAGTTTAGCCTAACTAGTAAGGGAGCTTGTATAGATAGGAGCATGGTCCTGATTATTCAGAAGTGTGGAAACATCATATAGAGAGCTGACTTTAGAGGTCCTCTCCATATTTTGTATGGAGAAAGTATGTTATGACGGGGATTGCCCTAATAAATTTCAGTTCTGGATGATGAGGGAGAGACAATAGATGAGTCTCACTCAATTCTCCATCACCATGGGATTATATGACTGATAGTATATGCAAGCACCACAGTATCGAGAATTACAAATAGATTTTCCATATAGGTAACTTTGCAACATTTCTGGAGTAGGTTCAGCACAAAGGACGACTATAACCCATACATGTCAAAGGCTTCGACATTGCATAGTCCAACACTCAAGTATATATATGATATTTGAATTCATACTTTAAGTGGTCGAAGTGACAGCTAGGGAGTCATCGGTAATATGGATGTCTTTTACCTCAGAAGCATGAGTTAGCAGGCGTCTATACAGTTGGGACATGCTCTTGTCCAATTTATCCGGCACTAAAATGAAGATAATAAGGTTGAAATAATATGTGTCAGACTATATGTGACATGGTTGGCATGAGGATTGGGAAGTTTTGATCGATAACCACCGATGCTAGAGATGACAACCATGGAGGCACTCAATTTGACTATAATGAATCATATGCACATGGTTCATCGACATAAGGGACCTATGGGATACCTGTACTGACTTATAAGGAAGCTCGATAAACCATAAACATCAGGAGGACTTCAAAAGGAATACTAGTAGCCTCAGTCCTCACCATTAGAGATGGGAGGACGAGCATCGAAGGAGTTTCATCCAGACCAGCAGACTATAGCTTAGCTGGAGAGATAACAAGCAGAACTTATGAAGCAAATGAGCATGCTTGAAGCTTCATCAGATTGGATGAGAGAGTTGATGGAATCAATAGCGAGCCATCTCAGTGTTGCTCATTTGATTCCAACATCTCGCGAGGGCACCTCATCTGTAGCTCCTCAATTTATCCAGGATCATCATTAGGAGCACCCTTCCTTGTTAGATCAACCAAAATCCCATATTATAGGAGATGTTTAATTTGTATTTTCTTTCTTTTTATTTATCTTTTGTGTATGTTTTAATTTTGTTTTCATTACTTATTTTGTTCTTCTAAACATTATATTTAATGATATTTTTATTGTAATCTTCTTTAGTGTTATTTTTATTTCTTTTGTTTATCTTTATTTTTTTCTTTTATTTTTGCAAGGACAAGTTGACATTAGATGGATCAAATTAAAAAATTGTTACAATTAGGAAAGTACCAAACCACCCTCTCACTTACTTATCTAATTGTATTATATACATTAAGGACAATGTCCAATTTTAACTGTGGGGATAGGTTTTATGAACATTTAACTGATTTCTTCAAGTTTATTATAATCCTGCTTATAAATTTCATTAATTGATATTCTAAATTGGTTTAATCTGTCCATTAATACTCTACTTTATTATTGATTATTGATTTGAATAGGTATGCAAAAAGATGATGGTTGGAACGAAATTAGTTTTCTAAGTCATATTTTTTGTATTCATTGAAATTTTTAAGATGAATGAAAGTGCATACTATTTACTGACACATATACCCATTTTTGTGAACTTTTGAGCCTAAGAACAATTTTTCAAAATTTTTAAAACTCTTGTTATTCTTTCATATGTGATATCATGTATAATAGGATAATTCTAGAACTTGATTTAATATGCATGTTGAGACCATATTTATGAAAAGTAGAAGCATTAGCATAGTAAAGGCAACTAAATTAACCAACTTGTTTTAGCCTATTTTTTGAAAATTACCATACCCAAAAATTTACTTTTAGGAATAGACAAGTCGAGCCCTAGCTTGTTTCATTGATTAAATACACATATTAACCTATTCTTATTTTTCTTTGATTATTTTGAACGTTGAAGGTTATTTACTTTATTTATTTGTTGAGACTTGAAATTTGTAAAAGGGCCAATATCTATTGAATTGTGGTATTGAATGCTCGAAATGTTCCAAAAAAACAAAGAGCATATGAAAGAAAAGAAGTAAAATAAGTGGTACTGACAAAATTATGATGAAAGGACCTATGTGTTTATTAAACAAGTTTTGTAATGTTTCCTTGAGTAAATTTCCTTCATTTAAACTTTTTTATTATCCCATTAATACTGTACCTAAGCCCCATTACAACCTTTATAAAGCCCTTTGGGTTTTTGTTTCTAGTTTGTACATAAGTGGTGGAGATGTGATTTTACTGCAAGCATATGGCAAAGATTCTACTAACATGAATTGAGAGTCTTGACACTTTTCACACTAAACGTTTGAGCACATTGAGTGAAATCTTTGTGAGGGTGTAAAAATGTATGCTTCTGACTTCAATGCAATTTTTGATTTGATTATTATTAATATTACTTAGGAAGTTAATTTTAGGATAACTTGACTCTAATTGTATGTTAATTTGATTCAATAAGATATGATATTATGTGGTATTAATGAACAGGTTGAAATTAACGATGGATTGATGTTATAAAATTTATAATTTTGATTATAAAATGCTTAAGGACAAGCAAAATCTTTATTATGCAGATATTTGATATATGCATATTTGACTATACTTTTACGCCCATATGTGATGTATTTTGTTGGTACTTAATTCATCTCAAGTGTGTATATAGAAAAATTTCTTTTATAGACTTAAAGGAGAAGAATTCAGACGAAAACACGACATAAAATGAAGAATAAAAAATATGGAAGAAATGTATGGTTATGCACTTTCGCGATACTCAGAGAATTCTGATTATGCACAGTCTAATACACGACTATGCAAGAGATCGTGCATAACCTAGAAACCTAGAATTCCATATAAAAGAGACATTTCAAAGGCAATTAAAAGGGAAGTGGCAGGCATTGTTCAGAAGAGTGTAGAGGCAATTTGGAGCTTGACGAGTAAGAAACATGGAGTTTTTAACGACAAATCCTTCAAAACATAAGATTGGACATCTACATCATCAAATTACTCAATAGAGAACAATAAGGGAGATTTAGAATTATGATTCTGTTATTTTCGATTCAGTTTTTGTTTATATGTATCTAATTTCGTGTTAGCCAATGTGCAACTAATTTTTCCATTAATATTTAGGCTAGATGAATCTTATTTGATATCGAAACATGTGTTAATTATTTTATGAATGCAATTGAGTTGTTTGATTGTTGTGATCCAATTATTTATCTTATTATTGTCTAGTAATTTGATTTATCATACCTTAATTTGATTTCATACGTGGCGATTAAGAAATCCTAGGTTTAAATAGATCTAATATAATTAGAAAGAGTTGATTGCAACCTTTAGGATAGGATAACATAAATTTTCTAGATTATGTTCAAACGTAATAGAGGAATTCATAATACGATAACGAAATACTATAAAATTTACTTGAATAATTCAGTTAAAAATCTTAGGATTAGTTGTTAGTAGACTCAAGGTCAGCTACTAGCATACCTTAGGAGTGTTCACGGTCCAATTAATCAATAACATAATTGCATGAAAAAAGATCAAATGGTGAAGGGTTTAGGGGGATTCGAAGCCTACATGCTAATTATTTAATATCGGTAATTAATTAAGTGATTCACCAATTCTCTGCTTTAATCAAGCTGCTTTTTATTTTATTTGTTAATTTTAGTTTCTTTAACTTAAAACCACGATCAATTCTTAGGCTAGATAATAGAACAACAGTAACTACTAGTACTTACTGTCCTTATGGGATCGACCCATACTTACCGGTACTAACTACAGATACACCATTCACTTGTGGTTTGTTACACAAAATAAGTTAATCAAGTATTCAACCTATATACCGAATAAATCACTTTGCACAAAACATAGCAAGTATAGAACTATTCAATATAAAAACAATATAATAATGCAAGAGTGGAGGGAAGTAAAACATTTATGATTTTATATTGATTTAGACCTCTTTAACTAATGTTCACTCCTTAAGCGTGTTTGAGACTTTTAAATCTACTATGTCCCTTCTTCAATAAGTGAAAAGAAAGTTTCTACAAATTGTCTTTTCCAAAGTTGAAGACAAACCTTATATAAGTTTTAAGTGTTTAGAACTCTCTCTATCACAACCTTAAACCTTACAATTACAAAACAATCACAATGCTCTCTTACAATAAAGTTTTCTCACATTTGAAAACTCAAAACTTAAGATATCACAACTATATTTTACTTGTAACTATTTATAAACTTTGATATCTCTTGTTTATGTTGTTATTTATTACACCAACAGAGGCTATATATACTTGTTCTTGGTCTTCTAGTCGTTGTGAGGGTTAAATCTCTCTAGATTTGGCAAAATATGACTATTTTCACCTAAAATTGGAAACCATGTTTAGTTAATAAGAAAAGGTCAATTAATACATGAGCTTAACATACTAAATTTCAACTCCACTATTCGGTTAACAATCCAAGTTTGGTTAACTGCTCCCAGTTATCCAATCTAAGTTGTTTAACTAAACATAATGTTTTTTCCTAGGACTACTATATGAATCCTTTTCTTCTGATATGAATCCTTGCCTTGGCCTTGTTAACTTATTTCTAAGATTGCAATCTTCTTTTTGAATCCTTCAAGTACCTTCACAAATTTCTTGAAACTTCTTTAAAGAACTTTAAGTTTGACCTTAGTCTCTTTGAAAACTTCAAGCTTGCTCATCCTCCAAATGAACAATTCTATAGTTCAATATTTCCATGAGATTATTGCACCTATTTTAATCCACACGCCTGATCAAAATTTCAAGGGCATGCAATTCAAATGCACATGTGCTCACATAAGTACAAGATCTAGCGCTTGTGGTGCACACCCCTTGTATGACATAGGTTGCATACGCGCCTTAGCCCGTAATGGTATGTATGTTTCAAACACTTGACACATAAACACATGTTTAACCCACGTCGCGTGTCCATGTCACATGCTTGACGTTTGTTATGATGTCCTCTTTCAAAAGCCAGACAGTTGGTGTGTATCCCACCTTTCAAGCTTATGGGACGTGCCTTCGTTAATCTAGCCACTAGACTAATTATTTTCTATAGTTATTTTCATTGAATTGTATTGAATTCCTTGTTTTGATATGAATTATTAATTTGTCAAATAATTTACTTAAAATATATGATTTACTAGTTATATTGTGTACAATTAAAGAATTAGTTATATTTTTGAAAACAATGAGTGAAAAATTCACTCTTATTAGGAAGAATATACTTTAATTTTATATAATTTCCTTATACAAATTTAATTTTAAATTTTAGCTGAAATTTTTATATGAAGTTCATGTTAAGGAAAGAGCACCAGTACTATACGTCTTCTGTCAGTCAATGCAAAAGTATTTCATAATGTAGGTGAAAAAGTTTCCTTTAGAAGTGTTTTCGCAAACCTTATATAACGATTAATAAATATAAGGTTAATATGGAATTTCTTTTTTCCAGAAACGTTGATATGGAATATTTTACCGAATGCATAAATATATGTTTATTTAGTTGTGGGCTAGTAATTGTTTAACATAAGAGCTGTCACTAATTTGTTTAGGTTCTGTAAAATTATGCTATTGGACCAGTGTCAAAGTCGCAAATAGATCAGTAAATCATTCCTAACAAAAGCTTACAATTATCGCTACTACATCATAACTTTTTTCATCAAATATTACTCAAAACCATGTATCACACTACAATAAAGACACTCTTTCCTGACGATTACTTTTGTGACAAAACAAAATTCGTCGCTAAAAGAGAACATGTTGCCATGTTTAAAAGCATTCATCACTAAAACTTACCATTTAGTGACGAAACCAAAAATCATCGGACAAGGGAAAACTTTTAGTAACGTACAGAGAAAATCGTTGCCAAACGTTGAATATTTAGTGACGATTAAGAAAATTCGTCACTAAATGATGCACAATGGGTGTTGATTTTGTGTATTCGTCGCTAAATAATGCAATGGCGACGATTTCTGAAAATGTCACCATAACTTGTCAAACATATAGCGACGAATCCCAAAAATCGTCACTAAAGGTTCTATATTTTGCGATGATATTCTAAAACGTCACCAAAAGGTCAATATTTGGTGACGAAAGTTGTGTTTGGTTTCAAAAGTTTTTACATTCAGCGACGATTTTTTGTCATCGTCACTAAATGTCAAACACATTCAGTGACGAATTCTAAAAAATCGTCGCTGAATGTATACATTTGACAAATGATTGACATTTTCATAAATTATTAAACTAACATTTTTATAATCTATCATAGTTAAGATATGTTTTATTGGATATTTATTTTGAATGTTTACAATGTATTATTAAAAAAACTCACAACATAATTTTAAGTGTTAAATAGTAGTATTAATTAATCATCAGCATTTACTAATATTGCAAAAATTAGTTGTAAAAATTTTAAATAATTTTATCAATATAATAATATGATATATAGAGTAGTACAAACTTTGAATTAGAAGTCACACAATTCATACAGTCGTAGAATCAGAACAATAACAGTCTACAATCAATAGTATGCAACTTGACCTAAGAAGTAGATATATTGTTTGACAAATTATTACAGATACAACAATAAACAAACTTTAAAGCTGAGTTTAGTTGATTGACTCGCTAACTGACAATGATATAATTATTTATTTGGATTCCAATTAATATAAGAGTCGGTAAAGGTAAATGAGTTCCTGATGTCTGGATTCCCAGAAGGATCGTTGCACGTTCGACCGCACCAATTAGAACAGTAACAGTTGTTCCCTCAAGTGTATAGTTTTTCACATCCTCTTGCAACAGCTTTTCTACTATAGCTAAATTTATAAAGGATGCAATGAATAAGTCGCTAGATTTAGTACTTAAAACACAATCAGTATAGAGGTTAGATATTGGCAACTGAAATTGGAGTGACATGCATACGTGCATGAGTAGACGAAGTATTTGGAATTGACGATTTTTCCAAAACAATCGATTGCCCTAATCCTTTACGGATTGTTGTGACATCACTCTTGCCTCCATGGCCATATTTGTCATCTTTGAATTAGGGTCATTTGGAAGTAGTCTCCATGTTGACATTCCTTCATTAATAATGTCAAGAGGTAAATTCTGTAAAAGTCGATTTAGAATAAAACGACGATATGTTTAACTCTAATTTCGATGACAACTCAAACTAGTCTAGTTTACCACTTATACATCTTCAATGTGCCTAATGATATGAAAGTTACCCTTACTAAAATTTCAAAGTTTTATTGTGTAATTTGTATCTAATGCAAACTTTAGAATTAAGTAGAATAGACATGACTATACTCTTCATGTACATAGATATATTATTATGTATATGTCTCTATATTACTATTAATGGGAAGGAAAAAAGTAAAATACTCTTGAAATGCTTTCATCAATGCAGAAACAAAGCTTTCATGAGATTACGCATTAAATGTCAGTGGTAAGATAGAAATAAAGAAATAAAAAAGATAGATAATAATTCATCTTCAAAACACAACCATAAACACAACTTATAAATCAAATGTATAATTAAGAACTCACAAAAAACACCTAATGGGTTTTAGTGAATAATCACAATAGATAGAAAGAACAAAAGAATAATCAAAATAACTCACAATAAAACAAAAAGAATAATACCGATTCAGTGAATAATTGTTTTTTGACGTGATGATTAGAACACAAAACTCAAACAAGTTATGTACAAGAGGATTTTGGATTTTCCAAAAGCTTTGCAAAACCCACATGCAAAGACCTTTGGTGACGACAACTCTATCGTCAGGGACACCTTACTAAAATTGGCTTCACTTGATAAAAATCTCAACTTTAGTAAAATAGCCAAATCATTAACTCACATGAGGTAGAAGTACTCAACAATACAATTTTCCAACATCAAGTCCCCTAAATCTAGACAATAACACACGAAAGAGGTGTAGTCTACCTATTTTGAGTTGTATAAGAAAATACCCGTGTGCTTAACAAGATTAGAGGAAAGCCCAATGTGACAAATGCCAAGTAAGATGCATTCAGATAAATTCCTCAGTAGGCAAAATCTAGAAACAACTTGAGAAGATTCAGTAATAGTGAGGTCAACTAAACCAATTCGACTTCGAAAACTAGCTGAGTAAAATCCAAACTCTCCAACAACAATGTGCAAATATCATAACACAAAGAAATCAAACAACAAATACAAAACACAAAGAAATCAACTTTAGCATCGCAAAAAACAGCCTATTTACAGTTCTACACAAAGAACGTCCAGATCTACCCTAGAAGGATAAAAATCACAACTTTTCTATATAACAATGGTAAAATACTTGTTTTCTTTATCCCGTTGTCTCGAGAGCCAAATGCAAACATCATAGACAAACAGAAGAAAATCAATCGAAGAGATACTAAAACTTGTGACAAACCAAATTTACAAACAAAGAGCCGATCTACTAAGTAAAAGATGTAGAAACAAAGACCGTAACTGAAAATACAATAGATAGTAAAAAAGAAGTGATAGGATTATAGACCGTGTTTTGATCAAGTCAATGAATTTGATATGTGGGTAAGACATCAGAGATTGCTAGTTGTGGGAAGACATGACGGAGACTACACAGGAATAACTGAGTTTCAGATAAAGGTAAAGCTTTTTTAAGAACAATAAAGAACAGTAAAGAAGTAAAGAAAATGCTTGGATTTTGGCAACGTTTTCTAATATTCGTAGCAAGTTTATACTTTTAGGCAACGATTTAATAGATTGGTAGCAAAATGTTGGACATTTTGCGATGCTATAGGTGTTTCGTAGCCAAAGAGTGGCATTTTGCGATGAATATTTGATTCGCCGTAAAATATAGGAGATTAGAATAATATAACTATGTCGTTTTTTGCATAGTTCCAAACATATTGGTGACGATTATTAGTTATCATAGCTAAATGTTTTGCATTTTATGATGAAATTGGGTTTCGTCGCTGAATGTTGCAACGGTAAAAAAAATTTAAGGTGGGATGACGTCGTTTGTCGAGTAAAAATCAAGCCCGCGGCCTTCCTCCCCCTCCCTCTCATTTCTACATTTTCTCTCAACTGAATATTCTCCTTTGTTTCTTCAATCCTCCTTCTGCTGTTATTCTTGATTTTCTATTCTTATCTTGCCCCTATCTATCATCTCGTGGAGTTGAGCTAAACTTGGTAAGTTTTCTTTCATTTTTTGTGGGTGTTTTTTAATGTCTTGAAGAAATCGAATCTAAATTTGTTGTGGTTTCTTTGATTTCTTTAGTTCTTTGCATGGATTGAACATCTACATTGTTGGGTTTCTATTGAATTGTGTGAATGATGGTGAAGAAAGGGAACAGAATGAATGAATGGTTGAAGAAACGTGTGTCTTATGTTCTACTTACAAGGTGTTCGTTGAAAGTCCTGTTCCAACGAACACCTTTGATTTTTTGTTCGAAATTTGATTTGTTTTAACATTTTATCTGTTTATGTTAAGGGAAGATTATCAACAATATTAAGGACAGACAAGATTAGACATAGGTGCTTATTTAGATAGAAATTGCAAGATGTACGATAATGTCACTGGCAATTCATTTGGTAATGGAGAAACATCAATGTGCTTAAACTGGAGGCATATTCTTTTTTCCTTCACTGTTTTATCTTCCATATAGCCTATGCTTTCTATTGTTACTATTAAACTTTAGGATTCATTTGCTAATTAAGATTGTGAACATACACTAAAATATGTATAAAAGGAAGTGTCTGCCATTATTTAATGTAGTCATGAGATTTATAAGTGATTTTCACTTGTAAGATGCTTTGTTTCCCAAAATTGATGGGAAGTATGTTCAAAAAAGGAAATCCAATACATAGGCTCAATATAAGGGATAGGTTTATTATTTTACATTAACGTGATGTAACTATAGGGATTAAAAGCATCATCCCACCAAAATTAAAGGAAAAAAATCAAAAACTCCTATACATTCTTGTTGTTGCCCTTTTTATTTTGTAGTGTGTGTGTAGTTTAAAAAATGGGTATGATTTAGGGAAGATATGTGTAATTGTCTAAATGTACTATGAACACACATGCTTTTAGGACTATAAACACACATGCTTATTTGTGTTTTTGATTCATGCCTTTGTACTAATTACTATAACCCCACATAATTTCCTTTTTAGATTTGAGGTTAGGATAACGAATTGGATATGTTTATGGGTATACAATCCTTCTTCCTTAAAATTAAAACCTCGAGAAAGTTAGACGTATATCCTAACTTAATTTAGTTATTTTCTCCCATGATGCCTTTAAAGTTCAATTATTCTATAGAAATAGAGTATTATACCCCTTATAGCCAAATTTAAGGTATAGTGTCAAGTGAATCAATTAGTTTTCTTTAATCTTATCTCAAAGCTTTCTTTCATTGTACACAAATTTTACAAACAAGGGTAATTTCTTTCACACTTTATACACAAATTGGATTATGTTTAAAAGTTGTTTCTATTTAATTTTTATTTCTTTTCTATTTGGATTATGGGATTATGGTTTTAATTTTACCTACAAATTTAAGATTGAGTATATAAACTTTAATATTCAAATTTAAGATTGAGTTTAGAAACTTTAATATTCACAGTTAAGCTAATAAGAACCTTAGAAAGCTTCATTGTGGCCACTAATACAATTCTTTATTTTAAAAAAATTATCAAATTTATTATAAAAAACAATACCACCATATCAAAACAACACAACTCCTTTGTACAAAAAGTACCATTATCCACATTAATTAGGTAACATAAAAGAGACAACTTTTGTGTTATATAAATGCTTAAGGTGGGTTGACATTGGAGTTCTTTAACCTTCTTTCTTTTATGTCTTAATTATTGGCATATCCTAATCTTCGTTCTTTTTGCATAATTTAGATATTTATAAATTGTCATTATAATGTCTATGCATATTAAATATGATTTTAGCCGTTTAACCTTTGATTCATAGTTTTCAATTTATTTATAATAGAATTTGTTGTTCACCAATTTCATGGCCATACTATTTTGCAGATTTTATGCTCCTCATTTTGCTTGGAGCCAATAATCGCATAATTTGTGTGACATCTTCAAGTACATTTTTCCCTGCCCACCACATTTAGTCCAAAACCAAGAAAATTGTTTCGATTTTAACCCCTTTTCTTAGCTATCTTTGTAAATTTGTATCAGAGTGTCCTATTCTATTCTAACAACATAAACAACTCAAGTTAACTATATATAACTATACATCTTCAGGTATGTGAATTAGAAGTAACCTTTATTATTTTATATATCATTTGTTGTTTCATTTTATTGTATATTTTTTACTTAATTGGTGCGTATGAACTGATATAACATTGTTGACTGCATGCAATATTAAACATAGATTTTTTTAACGTAATATAAAATGGAAAATGCATGTTATAACTCTGTTATCTTTTTGTATTGCATAGCTAAATGGATAAGAGTTGGATGTCTCATCGAAAATGGTCAACTGAATACATAGAAGGAGTTAAGAGTTTCATGCAATTTGTAAAAGATCAAATGGGTGATGAATGTAGTATTCATTTTCCATGCATTGATTGCTTAAATGTTGACTTCCAAAGTCAAGACGTGGGATATAATCACTTGTTCATCTGAGGCGTAAACAAATTTTATAGTCCATGGCTTTATTATGGTGAATGTAAGGACGCAAGTTATAGTAGAAGTGTCGGTACATCTTATGATGACAGTTACAATAATGATGTTGATGATTATGAATGATGATAGTGATGATGGGATTGATGAGATGTTAGATGATTGTCAGAATTATATGGAGACTATGATGAAACAGGAATGCCTAATATAATTGGTAGTATGATAAGATAATTTTGGGAAGTTATTGAAAATTGCTTAAGAACAATTATATCCAGGGTGCTCTAATTTTTCTTAACTCTCATTTGTTATGAAGTTGATGCATTTGAAGGTTTATAATAAATGGAGTAACAAGTCGTTTGACATATTAATTGACTTACTAAACGATGCATTACCTATGGGACATAAGTTACCAAATTCTTACTATGATATGAAGAAACTGTTAAGGGACCTTGGATTGGGATATATTTCTATTCATGCTTGTAAGTATGACTGTGTTCCTTATTGGAAGGAAAGTAAAGAACTTCAGGAGTGTCCCATTTATGGTACAATAAGGTGGCAAGTGGATGATGGGAGAGGGAAAAAGATACCAATGAAAATCCTTCGATACTTTCCTATTAAACCATAATTATAAAGGTTGTTTATGTCAACAAAAACAGCCACAGATATGAGGTGGCATAAAGAAAAACGCATTGATAATAACGTTATGCATCATCCAGCAGACTCAATGGCATGGAAAGAGCTTGATAGAAAGTTCCCATGGTTTGGACAAGAATGTCGTAATATTCGACTTGGATTGGCCTTAGATGGATTTAATCCTTTTAGTAATATGAGTAATTCATATAACATGTGGCCGGTAATTCTAGTCCTATATAATTTACCTTCATGGATCTGTATTAAGGAGCTTTTTATGTTATTGTCTTTGCTTATTCTAGGACCTACTACTCCTGGTAAGGACATCGATGTTTACCTGCAACCATTAATTGATGACTTAAACGATCTATGGGAATATGGATTAAAAACTTTTGATGTTGTTGAAGGCAACACATTTACAATGCATACTGCTGTATTATGGACTATAAATGATTTTTCAGCTTATGGGAATATGTCGGGATGGAGCATTAAAGGTTATGTGGCTTGTCTTGTCTGTAATTATGAAACATATTTAAAAAGGATACGAAGTAAAATATGTTATACAGGTCATCGTCGTTATTTGGAACATGAGCATAGATGGCGAAGAAGTAAATAGTTTAATGGCACAGTTGAGTTGGGTGAAGCTCCGATGTAGTTGTCGGATGATGACATTGTTTACTAGCTGTCACATTTGGGTGACATTACACTTGGCAAACGCCCAAGTAATAAAAAGTGTAAGAGAAATGATATTGAACTGAATTGGACTAAAAAAATATATTTTTTAGCTTACCATATTGGAAGGAATTACTATTGAGACACAATCTTGATGTAATGCATATTTAGAAAAACATTTGTGAGGCCATTTTAGGGACTGATATGGGAATTGATTGGAAATCCAAAGACACTATTAAGGCTAGTCTAGACTTGGAAGACATGAATATTAGAAAAGATTTGCATTTGAGAAGAACAGATGATGGATCATACTTTATTCGTCCTGCTTATTACAACATGTCAAAATGTGAGAAATAAGCATTCTATCAGTTCCTCCAATCAGTCAAAATTTTGGATGGGTATGCATCTAATATAGGCCACTGTGTGAATGTTAAATAGGGAAAAGTGTCAGGGTTTAAAAGTCATAATTGTCATGTAATTTTGCAACGACTACTTCCTGTTTGAATACATGGGTGTTTGTCGAAGGATGTGTCCATTACTTTGGGACAAGTGGGAGAGTTTTTTAAGCAATTATGTTACAAGACACTTAAAGTTGAAGAGCCTGATAAATTGGAGAAAGACATAGCATTGATTCCATGTAAGCTTGAATTGTTATTCCACTTATCCTTTTTTGATGTTATGGTTCATTTGGCAATTCACTTGCCATATGAAGCAAAACTTAGTGGACTGGTTCAATTTCGATGGATGTTTTCGATTGAAAGGTAATTCATAAGGTTGTTCAACAAGTTTTTCCTATGTTATTTGTTTGTAATAATTCCTAAGTTTTTAACTATTTATGTTCAGGTTTTTATACTCTCTTAAGCATTATGTACGTAATAGAGCTCGACCAGAGGGGTCTATTGTAGAGGCATATATAGAAAATGAATGTTTGACTTTTTGTTCAATGTACTTAACTGATGTGGAGACGAGATTTAATGGACTAGAACATAACTTTGATTTTAATGACGATATTGGGTTGTCTATTTTCTCCTAAAAAGTTAGGCCACTTAGTGCGGGTAAATATGTGGAGTTAAGTAAAGACGAATTTGAAATTGCCTATTCGTATATTTTAAACAATTACAAGAATGTTGATACATACATAGAGTACTATATACCAGAGGGTTCATTCAAACAATCGTATTACAATTTCCTTCATTAACTCGGAGATCTAACTGTGCTTTTTTCAATAAAGAGCACAAAGACACAATTTGTAGCAAAAGGATCATTAATGTTGAAGAAAGACATAGGCAAAAGTTTGTATCATGGTTTAGAAATCGAGTAAGTTGTGTTATTAATTACATATTATGAAAATATGAGAATATGATGAGATCCTCATATTTATTCTCAATTTTTTGTACAGATGATACGGTTACATAATCATAACATGCAAGAAGCGACAATAGCATTATATAGTTTAGCATGTGGGCCTCATATATGTGGGAAGAAATACTCAGGTTGCATTTTTAATAGAGTGCGATATCACATACAAGATCAAGATAGTCGAGTTAGAAGTCAAAATAGTGGGGTTGTCGTTGAAGGATGTCACAATGATGAAATCATTGACTTCTACGGTATCATATATGAAATTATAGAGTTGCACTACATCAAAGATAAGAAGGCTATTCTACTTAAATAAATGGTTTGATCTAATTGACATGAGAGTGAACGGGCATATTACTAGCATAAATGTTAGTAAGACATGGTATGATA
>JANZXP010018615.1:0-13557 GCA_027576715.1 Erythroxylum flavicans
TTATTATTATTATTATTATTATTATTATTATTAAATTCCTTATAATTTGTTATTTTATAAATTATTTTTAGAATTATTATTATTATTATTATTATTATTATTATTATTATTATTATAAATTATTTTTAGAATTATAATTTGTTAGAATTATTAAATTCCAATTTTTCATCCTGATAATCTCTGCTGAAATTAAAACATAAAAGTCAAACATAAGACAATTATAGTCTTAGTCAGATTACAGTAGAGTCATCAGTAAAAGTTAAGCATGCTTCTCGCAGGAAAGGATCCCTCCAATTGATTCAGAGCCAGAATCAGATTCGTAAGTGAAGTCAAACCACTCAGCGATGATATGATTCTGTTGCTCGACATGTTTCCTCTTAAATCCAGCGTCTCCAACTCTTCAAGTGTTGAAACTTCTGCGGAACCTGGAGAAACCATTTTGGAAACTAGCAGAAATTGCAAATAGTGCAAGTTCGTCAACTACACGTCTACACCTTCATTATCATCAGTCCAGTCACCAATCAAGCCGGGGCTGGCGTGGGGGCTTGTCCCGCGCTAGCTCCGCCCCTGATAACCATCCCGGGGCCACTAAAATGAGTATGAGTCCGCTCAGCCATCCAAGTCCTGATCCTGCTCCTGGAATGTGCTTCAATGCCTCGTCTAGTGACACTAAAAGCATTGAATTTAGGTGCCAGATCCTGGGCTATGTCATTGAAAAGTTCTTGTCCGTTTCATTACCAATCCTGTACAGAATTTTAATGCTTCTTTAGGAGTTGTTAGGAAAATTAGAAGGCAGGAGGCACGAAGTTAACAGGCAACAAGATCCAATTAAAATATCATTCATGACCAAAAAGGCAACGAGAAGAAGAAACATGGCAGAAATAAAAAAGCGAATGCAGAATCGTACAAACACACACACACATACATATATAATACGAACCTCAAGAAGTAGACCAGAAAGCAGGTCATGCTTTGTGAGTTGTTAGAAGGAAGGACAAAAGGAAGCATGGTCTTATCTGCCATTTCCTGAATAATAGGCTTTAACAGTAAAAAATGTTTGCAGGAATGTCATGACAATAGTAGCAGTTACTGCAATAAATGCAATTAACGTCCAGGGGCTACTAAAATGATTATGAATACACTCAGCCATCCAAGTCCTGATCCTGTTCCTGGAATGTGAATCAATGAGTTGTCTAGTGCCACGAAAAGCATAGGGGTTAGGTACCAGATCCTGGGCTATGCCGTTGAAAAGTTCTGCAGCCTGTTGGTCACTGCCAAGGAGATTGAAGACTATACCCTTTGATCTTAACACCTTCACATCTTCAGCTTGATCGATCAAGGAATCCATGAAGCATATATAAGAAGTGAGACCAAAATCATCATATGGTGCATCAGGGCTAGCTTCATAAGCCACTAAATTTAAAAGCGTGGATTTGGTTGTGTCATCTATCATGATTTGGGGAAGGAAGAGCCATCCAGCAACAAGTGTTGATCTGAAGTCGATGTCTGTTAAATGTTCGCCTGCGCTTGGCCTGAAGAGAATCCCCAATGTCCTAAGCTCCTTGGCTGCTGGATATGAATACCAATCACGGCCTTGTCTTCCTTGGAAATATTTTCTCCTCAGATCTCTTCCGCTGATGTATCTTCTCAGGAAACTATCAAGAAGATGAAGGGGTTGATCCGTATTATTGGGTTCTGCAGGTGGGCTTTGCTGTTGAAGGGGTTGATCCGTATTATTGGGTTCTTCATCTGGGTTTTGCTGTTGAAGGGGTTGATCAGTATTATTGGGTTCTTCAGCTGGGTTTTGCTGTTGAAGGGGTTGATCCGTATTATTGGGTTCTTCAGCTGGGTTTTGCTGTTGAAGGGGTTGATCCGTATTATTGGGTTCTTCAGCTGCGTTTTGCTGTTGAAGGGGTTGATCCGTGTTATTGGGTTCTTCAGCTGGGTTTTGCTGTTGAAGGGGTTGACCCGTATTATTGGGTTCTTCTGCTCCATTGTTGCATAAACTGCATGGGTCTTTGAGTTTTAAACAACATTTATCAAAGAACTTGAAAGTAGCTTGTATGCAGGTAGTTTGTGGAGACAAATCACCACGAAAGCTGCTGATGAAGTTGTTAATTAAATCCTCTCCATCATTTCCCTCGAACCTGAAGCTCATTAGCTTCTTTAGCACTATATAAGGAAGTTGGTTCTCTAGCAACATCAAGTCCCTTCTAACAAAAGCTGCAACGTTGCTTCTCATTTGGTTTTCATTAGAATTGTTCAGGAAGTTGCGGATGAACTGTAGAACGAAACATCCGTCGACAAACATCAGTCTGGTGAATGCATTCTCGTCGAACCTCGACACTGTCTCCGCAGGATAATATTCTCTTGCATCACTAGAGATTCGTTCCACCTCAGAGTAAATGGTAGAGAACTGCATTTTACAATCTTTGACGAACTGAAGCGCCATAGAATCCTTGAGCCTCTCCACCTCCTGAAGCTTGCTGTTTCCATGATGATAAGGACCTATAGAAACAACCATAGGATCAAAACAGCCCTTGCATGATTCTTTCTGCCGAAATAGTTCAGGTACCTTGTGGATCATGGGCCGGTTGGTATTAGTCCCATCTACGATCCCAGTATTCATGCGAATCCACCATTCGTCGCGGGAGGACGTCGAAGAAGACGAACCAACTTCTCTGGTTACTGTCCTCATCGGAGGCAGCTCCTCCTTAGAAATTTCCTTTCCACGAGCTGACATGAGTGGTTACACTCAACTAGTCAATTTTCTCCGGCTGCAGGTAAAAACATCACAATTTATAGATGTTAAAAAGTTGGCCGGTTGAAGTGGTTACAGAAATTATTTAATATTTAAAGGTTGATAGCTTTTGTGAAATCGATATATAATAAATAAAAAATAAGAATAAGACAAAATAAAAATAAAAAGAATACACTAATAATTACTATTATAAAATAAATAAATAATAAGTTAAATATAATAATTGGGCATAGTTTCTCGGATGATCCTAATTTTTTTGTCTTACTTCTAATTAAATTAATAGATAAGATTATTTGTCTTTTTAAAATGAATACGTCGAATCCTTTCCAATGAATAAGATTAACGTTTAGTAGGCGTCGGATCATGCTCTTCTGGAGAAGGGGGCATGGGCTATTACTCATTGCCAAATTCTAGAAACCCACCCTTAAGTCCACTCTTGATTCTGAGTCTTTGTTAATAACTAATAAGTAATATTTAATGACCATTCACCTATTTAAAATTTAAACAAATCGTATTGAAAAATATTGGAAAATATTGCGAACGGCTCAGCAAGTATTAGACAATTCAGATTAGATTTATTGATTTTAAACTTGTTGGATTGAATGGAGTCAAATTTTATATAGGCCTTATTTGACAATCAGCGGATTGTATTAGTTATTAGCTGATTTTATCAACGGTTAACTAACATCAGATTAATATAATTGATTTGATTAGCAAATAACATCAACTATTTATTTAAAGATGTTTGATAAAATTAGATGTTTATGTATAAAATTACTTATGAGAATATAACTTAAAAAAATTTTATAAGGAAGCAAGTATTAGATGTTTATATCTTTAGTATTTCTTTAAATATTTTCATATGAATTTAGATAAAGTAAAAGAAGTCAATACCATCATTTTATCCTATGTCTTCCATCGAGCCTTAAGAACATCGAAAGCTTTCTCAATACAACTTCTCAATGATGAATGAATTTGATTAAAAACTTCTCGAAATTCTCTTGAATTTGCAAGGGTCAACCAAAGAACTTGAGAAATCATTAAAATGTCACTAAAAATAAGCTTGAGAATTAGTTCGATCAGATCACACCAGGAGTTTTTTCTCAAATGCAACACTAACAAGCTTAATATGAAATTGGGCATGTAAAATTGATATCAATTTAGTTTCTAATTTAATGAAATATAAATTTTTTGTTATTTTAATTTTGAGAAATTGAAACTATATTTTTTAATATATTAAATTAAAATAAAATTATTTTGAAAAACGTTTTTATATTAATCTCTTAAAATTTAAACTTAGATAAAATAATTAATTGAAATTTGACTTATTGATTTATATTAAATCGAATTGAATTAAACACAATAAATAAGTGATAATAATATTATATAATAAATATTGATATAAAAAGGGACCTAAATATCGGGTCTATACAAAAGTAATTAATGTAATATAATTAGAAATAACAAATTTAAAAGTATTTAATTTTTTTAAAATTTTAATTTAATATTAAATATTTTAAAATTTTATTTTAATGATTAACTTTTTAAAATTTGTATAAATTAAGTCAAATTTATATCTTTATTTCTATCTCTATATCTCTATTTCTATATCTTTTAATTCCTTAATTTTTCAGCCGCGGGAGGAAAATGATCCTCATAGTAGTGTTTTCAAAATCAGTAGGTTAGGTTCAATCCACTAACTTAATCAACTAATTATTAAACATAATTATCAGTGATTTGATATAGTCAAATAACTAAAACCTTTTAATCTACCCAAAAAAATGATTGATAAGCTATTTACCAAATAAAGCTATGATTGCAGGGGGTTGATATATTAAGAATTATATATTTTAAATACGTATAAAATTAATTTTTAATGATTCAATCAATTAATAGTGACAGATCCATGAAAATTGATAGAAAGTAAACAATCCTGTAGAAGATTAAAAAGAATATATATATATATATAAGGTTAGTGATATTTTTCATATCAGCAGGAGCTGCTGGCTCCAATCGAGTAAAACTTATGATATCTGATTCTGATCGGATTATGACCTACCGGTAACCAGTTCAAGAATAGAAGCTTGGCTATAGTTTTTTTTTTTTTGAGAAATGAAAAAGAATTTAAATTATAATTACAACGAGTTTAAAGTGTTAAGCCTATTATCATATTACAATATGACCTAAGAACAAAACTCTCAAAATAGTATGATTATCTACATAATAGATAACAACAAGAGAAGAAGTTTCATCTTTACGAAAAAACTCATTCACCATTTTGTGGGATTTGAGATTTTGCTTTCTTTTCTTGGTAGATTTCCTTCAAGCTCTATAGTTGACTAGCAGTTCCACTGAGCTTTCCTTTCTAGTTAATCATTGATTATTAAGGAAGCATTAAGTACGTAATAATAATTAATTGTTATAATTAAAAACTCCCCATTTACAGTTTATAGAATAGTAAAGTCTAATTAGTAATTTGATTGTTGATCATCTCTCTTCTTGAAAAAAATACATATAAGGTCTAATTGCTAATCGTGAATCGTATCTATATAAGCAGTTCATACGAAGACGAAGGCCAAATCCCATCCCTTTGTGGCCAACATAAACACATTTATAGAATAGGTAATTACTTTGGACGGCGTTTATTATGGGGTCGTGCAGCTTTATTTGGAATGGAAAGTGAAAAAAAGGGTGTCATGTGATGTTTGATGTTTCAACCTTTTAATACTTGATTAACCCCTGGATAGTAATTATTTAATTGTTTTTTTTTCCATTTTGGACAGTGTTTAATGTCAACTAATTTGAGTTATTCTATATTTGTTCTACTTTTGCATTAAGAGCACAAATTATATAGTTTATTATAACAAAACAAAACTTTACTCCTACATATAGTTTATTATATAGTTTTGGTAAGGTGGTTATGTGTATACATGTATGTATATGTATATACCTATGACTTGCATATCTTGAAGGATTATTAGTATTAACATAATAGGGTTTAAAATATAACTTTTTAAAATCAATATATTTGATGTACAAAATTTTCTGCTTTGTGAAAATTTGAGAAAGGTTATAACATACAGTCTTTTTTGGTATTTTTACTAAAAAAAAGTTATTTTCATAACTTAAACTTACGATCATAATCTTATAATCACAAATAAATAATTTTATCAGTTACTTTAAAGTTCATTCTCTAAAATATCCCTCTTTTAGATGAGGATTAAAGCAGAAACTAAATTTAATCACATTATAGATAAAAGGAGGTTAGATGATAAGTATCGCAAGATACCGTTATCATTTGCCCTCAAGTAAAAATACAATGCAAAGTGTGTTAAGATGGGTTGTAAACGTCTCAATTAGTAGCAGTCCACTCACTATAGGCAGAATGCTCTACTTGAGCTTGACATTTTGTGGTCCGTCCTCTGGTCTGAATGCCAGGACCCAGGACCCAGTTTGACCAACTTTTTTTTATATACATTATATATTTTAGTTTTATTGGACTAATTTTAAGTCATTAAGATTTCACCTTAGAGTTTTAGAAGAAGTAAATCTGGAACTTTAAAGTTCCTCATGTTCTTACGTAGCTTATACACTTCTGCGTACAAGGAGTTGTCATATATTGATTGGTCAGCTGCTGATTAATCACTGGTCTCGACTCAACATCACGTTTCTATCAGCTCCAGATTCCCAGTAGTTCCAACTTCCACACTACTGCTGGAAGCGAGACGTCTTCAATTGATCCGACTAAGGAATATTTCCAAGAGGCTAGAGGATCATCAACAGAAAAAAAATGATAGTAGGCTTAAAACTTTAAAAATAAAATTTAATAATTCAATCAATTAATAATGACAGATCCATGAATATATATAAAAGAAAAAGGATTTAAGGTTAGTGATATTTTTCATATCAGCTGGAGCTTTAAACTGTAAACTTTTAAAGTAGTTAACGTTTTCGAATACGATTTGTTTAAATAGGTGAATTGTCATCAAATATTCCTTGTTAGTTATTAATAAAGATTCAGATTCCAAGTGTCAAATCTTGGAGTAGGTTTCTAGATTTTGGCAATTGAGTAATCCGAAGCGCATAATCCGAAGCTTACTAAATGTTAATCCTATCCATTGAAAAACGTTAATCGTATTCATTGTAAAAGACAAAAAATATTAATTAATTTATCTATTAATTGAACTAGAAGAAAGACAAAAGATTTTGATTATCCATTATCCAAGTTAGAGAATCCATGCTCAATTATTAAATTAAATTTATCTTTTGTTTATTTTACAATAATAAATATTACTGTCCCCTTTATTTTTAATAAAATATTTTATTTTTCTTATTCTTATTCTTATTCTTATAATTTATATCTATATTTATTATATATCACTTTTTTATCAATTTAATACATTCGAACTTTTAAATATTAAACTTTTCGTTGACTAGTTTAATATTTGATATGATTTTTAAAACATTGATAATTAATGTAATGATAATCTAAATGAGTTCTAATTATTGTTAAAAAGTTTTAGGGGGTCGAATTAAAAACATCTTTAAAAAGTTCGTCGATTAAAGGGGTCACAGAAAATATTTAATATTTAAAGTAAAAACTAAGAATAAGAAAAAATAAAAATAAAAATAAAAAGAATATACTAATATTTATTATTATAAAATAAATAAATAATAAATTAAATCTAATTATTGAACATAGATTTTCGGATGATTCAAAATTTTTTTGTCTTATTTCTAATTAAATTAATAGATAAGATTATTTATCTTTTTTCAATAAATGCGATGAATTTTTTTGAATACACTAATATTTATTATTATAAAATAAATAAATAATAAATTAAATCTAATAATTGAGCATAGATTCTCGGATGATTCAAAACTTTTTATTTTACTTCTAATTAAATTAATAGATAAGATTATTTGTCTTTTTATAATGAATACAATGAATCTTTTTGAATACACTAATATTTATTATTATAAAATAAATAAATAATAAATTAAATCTAATAATTGAGCATAAATTCTCGAATGATCTAAAATTTTTTTGTCTTACTTCTAATTAAATTAATAGATAAAATTATTTGTCTTTTTTACGGTGAATACGAAGAACCTTTTCCGAAAAACAAAGATTAACGTTTGGTAGGCCTCGGATCATGCTCGTCTGCAGAAGGGGTATTGGCTATTACTCATTGCCAAATTCTAGAAACCCACCCTTCCAAGTTCACACTTGATTCTGAGTCTTTATTAATAACTAATAAGTAATATTTAATGGCCATTCACCTATTTAAAACTTAAACAAATCGTATTGGAATATATTGCGAACAGCTCAGCAAGTATTAGACAATTCAGATTAGATTTATTGATTTTAAACTTGTTGGATTGAAATTAGTCAGATTTTATATATATCCTGTTAGATAATTAACGGATTGTATTAACTATTTAGTTATTAATAAAAAAATAATAAAAAATGCACTAATATACTATTATATATGCATTATTTGATAATTAACGGATTGCGTTATTTGTTTAGTTTTCGAATACGAATTGTTTAAATGGTCATCAAATACTACTTGTTAGTTATTAATAAAGATTCATATTCGGAAGTTGGAATTCAGACTTGATTTATTGATTTTAAACTTGTTGGATTATATTAGGTCGGATTTTGGGCCCGTTTGACAATCAGTTAATTGCATTTAGCTGTTAATTAGTTCTATCAACTGTTAGCTAATAGCTGATTATATTAGCTGATTTAACCAGTAGATTGTATTAGCTATTTGTTAGAGATGTTTGGTAAAATTAATTATTTAGTATTAACTGTTTATGTATAAAATGACTTATGAGTACATGACTTCAAAAAATTATAAGAATATGAATATTATAATAAAATTTGTGAAATTAAGACTATATTAATTAAAAAATATAGTTACTCTATTTTTAATGTAGTGTAATCTAAATTCTAATATCTAATACATCTACAATATTTTGTCAAGATACATACTCAATTGCATGCTATTTTCTTCCTTTTTAAAAGAATAACATATCTCCTATGATTGATTGGATATATACAAAATAACTATTGGTATATATTGTAATTTATCTTCATCTTGAATTTTTGATAGATAAATCAATTATTTATTACAATTTTAGAATTTAACAAATTTTTTATTAAAATATTTGAACCAATCACATTGTTTATTTATATGTTAAAAATGATCCTAAAGCATCATTTAAAAAAAATTAAATTATCCTTATGTATCAAATTCCCATTTGCCTAGTTTTTTTTCTAATTTAAATGGATGATTTACTTAATTTGAAACTTTTTAATTTATATTTTCTATCAATTCAAAAGTCACTTGATTTTATTTTTTAATTATTTAATTTCCAATTTAAAGATTGCTTACTTTTTATGGATTTGTTAGTTGGAAATTTATAATGAGGATTGCTAATCACCTCATATAAAATTGCACTTGATCATACAAGATTAAACATATAAAGACAAATAACTTGTTTTAAAATAAGCTATGGAGCAACAACCAAGAGAGGTATTTCTTTCAGAAACTTGTTTTACTTCAGTCAATTGAATGAGTACTAGTAAGAGGTACCAGAAAATTATATCTTGCCAATTTTTCACAATTCTCAATTCTTGTCGAAAGATCATTTATTATGATGAAATTCCAATGAACAACTTTTATATCTATTCCTATGCAACCTGCAAATGCTAAAGCATGCTCCCTTAACAAGAATTTCTACTTCTTTTGATTCAAGACATGACAAAACTCGAGGGATATTCATATACTAAAAACTAAACCAAAAGCGAAAATATAATCATTAATAGTGAAGTAGGACATTCATCAGAATCCAATGAGATAAGTCCTAGCAACTGAACATAGATTACAAGGCCATAGAAAGGGAGAGAAGCTAAATTCTTTAGCCAAAGAAGAGTGATTCATCGATTTCAATCTTCACAGCCTCACCATCACCAAAACTATCCTTCTTAGGAGGAGAAGAAGGTACTGGTATTCCTGGATGCCCTCTTCCTTTCTTCTTGTCTCGTGATCTCGCCTGAAACAAACCCAAAAAAAACACTTCAACTCATCAAAACTCAACATTAAACCATAATCCATAAACCATAACCCCAGAAAGGAAAAACCAAAAAAATGTACAGACATTTCCAAAAGAGTAATTGAATCGCTTTCCTTTCGCGGTCTTCTTATCACCTCTACCACAGTACACTGCATTGAACACACGTTAAAAAAAGAGAGACCAAAAGGAGAGCTATCGAGCTACTGAGTTGATACAAATATAACTAATTACCAAACAGGACCAAAGGAGAGGAAGTGGCAGAGAGTGAAAACGAAGCAGAGGAGTGGCACAGAGAGACACCCACAACTTGTGATTGAGAGGAAGATAACTGAGGACAATTGAGCTGAGAGATATGAGGGATGCAAGGAAAGAGCCAAAGAAAGTAAGATGATTATAGAGAAAACGAGAAAGGAGCGGTCGAAGAGTAAAGAGTAAATGAGGACAAAATCGACACAAAATTAAAAAAGCTATCAGCTGATTTAGGAAATGCTCTTGTGAAAGAGTTGCTAAAAAATCAGCTGGTTGGGTTAATCAGCCAACACAACCAGCTTTTTATCAAACAAGTTTAATAGCTTTTTCATAAGGTCAACCAGTTGAAATGAGTCAATCAGCTAAAAAAGAATTTATCAGCTCTTTACCAAACATGCCCATTTTCTTTTTTGTCTTCTCTCTCTTTATCGTCGCTCTTGCTCTCTCTCTCTCTAACACTGCCTCCTTCTCTTTCTTTATTTTCTGGTCAACTAAACGACATTTTCCTTCACATTCTGAGAGTTCTTTATTCTCTTAAACCCATTACCTCTTTAACGACCCACACCAGTAAGAATTAGAAAACTTTAAAGGAGATTATGAAGTGTTCGATGAAATGTAGCTGTGAGATTGGTCCTCATCCGAAGTAGAATATAGGAGCATTGCTCTAGCTGCTGTTGAATTATGATGGCTTAATTCTCAACTTGGTGAACTTGGAGTCTCTGATATTAAAACACTTATGTAATGTACCGTGACAACATCGACACTACCTTTCTTGCTAGAGATCCTATCTCTCATGCTCGTACTAAATATATTGAGATTGATATACACTTTTGTTCATGATTTGGTTGCAAAAAAATTCTATTCATATGTCATATATCTAGTTTTCACCAACTTGCTGACGTTCACCAAACTATTGGGTTCTACTTCCTTCTTGCCATTCCATCTTAAGCTTAATATTCTTCCAAACATTATCTTATAGGGGGCTGATTACAGATCATCTTCTCAGTTGAAAATATCTTAGATACACTTATCCTCTTATCTTCTTTTTCAGTTGTATTTACATTTGCTATACTTATCTTTTGTATCATAATGTATCATATAAAAAATGTTATGATATGAAAGATAAGTATAGCAAATGCAATTACATTCACCTTATCTACATTTGTGTATAAATACATGTACATTGTAAAGGAAAAAATAATTCAAAAATCAATAAACTATATTTCACTTTCAATTTCAGCTTGTTCTTTCATTCTCTTCACTGCCATTGATAACAAAGTCTTGAGGTTGAAAACATAAACATCCTCTTCTAAATCATAATTAAAAAAAGTTCTTTATGGGTTAAAGTAAGCTCTGTGAGCATGGTATAATAAAATTGACTCTTTCTTCCGAGACAGCAGATTCACAAGAAGTAAGAATAAGCCGCCTCTCTACCTTAAGCAGCAAGGTAATGGGCAATTTTTGTTGGTTTGCCTTTATGTGGACGATATGATTTATATGTGATCGTCTAAGTCCTTAAGTTTTGCATGATAAGAAAGTTTGAGATGATTTTAAGTTTTGCATGATGAGAAAGTTTGAGATGAAAAATTTGTGGTTATTGAAATATCTTTAAGGCTTGAGATGGTGAAAGGTGAAGATGGAATTTTTGTTTGTCAAAAGAAAAATGCCAGCAAATCTTTTGAAAAGGTTTAATATGACCAGCTGTGAGGTGGCATCCACACCAATGAATATTAGTAAGAAGTTTCAAACCAAACACGGTTGGTGTGAGTGGTTCAGCACTCTCATCCCTTAACCAAAGGTCTCAAGTTCGAGTCCTGGGAATGGAGAAACTTGTTTGGCCAGCACTTTACCCCTTACGGGCTGACCCAGTGTGAGCGGGGATTAGTCTGGGTGTGGATGGCTTAAAGGTGCCTTCCCATAGTTGGGACTCTCCTAGAACACCTCGTAGGCTAACCAAAAAAAAAGAAGAAGTTGTAGTGTGAAGATGGGACTGATTAGGCTAATTCGAGGCTATTGAGAAGTTTAGTCGGTGATTTGAACTATTTTGATACTCATTAAACCTGATGTTGCCTTTTCATTTAGCATTGTGTCCAGAACTATACATAATCCTACGAAACAACACTTTGGTGCAGCATAGAGAATATTTGGTTACGTGGTTGGACCTGTTGATTTTGGTACTTGGTACTCCAAAGTTTCAAATTTTAGATTAGTTGGCTTTATGGATAGTGATTGGGCGGGGCGTGTTGAGTTTGACTCCTTTGTTTGTCCCATATTGGTTGGAGAAACAATTGGGGCAAGGCTTTTGCCTATATAAGGAGAGTGCTACCTCCTTGGTTAGTGCACCAATCCAAAGTCAATGATTTGTATGACAAATTTGACTCTAGTTAAATTCTTCTTTTGAGGTAAGAGTTGGAGGAATTGTTTTGGATATTTCTTTGTGAGTGTATTGGTGTATTGAGATATTAGGTAAGAAGAAAAATTGAGTGATTGTAAGAATTTTTCATATAGTGGATTTTCTTCTCGGTGCCCGTTGTTTTTCTCCAATTTGGGAGTTTCCACGTAAATTATCTTGTGTTGTTATTGTTTCTCTATTTTCTGCTATTTTTTTCTATGAAATATCCTTGGGTGTGAGTTTGGGAGGTCTAAATTTCCAACAATTAGTATCAGAGCTGAGGTGTGTTTTTCTTGAAAACTCTAAGTATGCTCTGTGGTCGCAGTTTTGACTGATCTTCCATATCAGAAAGATTTTCTTGAGAAAGGTTCATTTAATGCGATGGAGCTTTGGTGTGGTAGTATGGAAGTGTATGTCTAGGAAAGTTCTGGCTAAGGAAAGACTTGGAACTTAAGCGTGTCCTTTATGACCCACCTCTCTTTCCTGGAAACTTATCTGGTGTACTGTTCATTTCTACGGTAAAATTCATCAAGGTAGAAGAGCACAGAAAAATGTTAGGAAATAGGGCTTCGAATCCTATCAGATTTGAGGTGGAAAAATTCGATGGGAGAATCAATTTTGGCTTGTGGCAAGTGCAAGTCAGGGATATTTTGATTCAGTCGGGGTTACACAAGGCATTGAAAGACAGATAAATCCTTGATATCAGCACTACTATTAGTGATACTGGCAAAACGGCTAGTGCGGACAAATTTAGTATGAGCGATGAAGATTGGGAGGATCTGGATTTAAGAGCGACAAGCGAGATACGACTGTGTTTGGCCAAGAATATCCTTGCGAATATGCATGGAATATCTACGGCAAAGGAGCTATAGGAAAAGCTCGAGGAGTTGTATCAAACAAAGGGTGTCTCAAATCGAGTGTACCTGAAGGACCAGTTTCATACATTGCAGATGAGGGAAGGTACTACAATTTTAGATCATTTAAGTGTTCTTAATGGGATCGTCTCTGAACTAGAGGCAATTGGAGTTCATATAGATGATGAGGATCAAGCTTTGAGACTCATCTGGTC
>JANZXP010018634.1:0-13554 GCA_027576715.1 Erythroxylum flavicans
ATCATCAATTCACATTATACATACACAATTAACATCATAGAGTTCATTTAAACCATCAATTTCAAAAGATATTCAAATTTCACAAACTTTCACAAAAGATAGGGAAATTCGGTTTTGGCTCAAGGAAGCTTTTCCATGACCCATTTCATTCATTTGAACCATGTTTCATACATATTCAAGCATGGAGAATAACATATCTTAATACCAAACTTAAAATCATAATGTAGAGAGAGATGAGACAAAATTTACCTATACTTTTCTTAGTGATATCTTCAAATCCTTTGAGAATTTCTCAAATCTAATGATAGGTTTGAGTTCCTTGACCCCAAATTAACTTAGAACACCTTGGTTTGGGTTAAAGAATCAAAAACTTGGTGAGGGCCGAAACTTCATCTTCTCCTCCTCTCTTTTCCTTTCTTCTTCTTTCTTTCAATTAAAACAAAGTGTTTTTAATTTCTAATGGTAAGGTGCATGGCCATAAGATGAAGAAGGGTCTAGAATACTGACTCTTCTTTGACCAAACATGGTGAAATTACCTTTTTTCCCTTAGCTTATGTGAAATTACCATTATACCCTTCAAACTTTTCCTAAATTTGCAATTAAGCCCAAAGTTTGAGAATGACCAAAACTTTTATTTTCATTTTGGTCCTCGGACTTTTGCAAATTATAATTAAACCTCTTAACTTTATAAAATTATATATTGGTCCTCTAAAAATTGAAAATTTACATTTATCTTTTAACAATTTGCAAATAAGCCCTTATGTACATCAACTTTTCCAGTTATGCTTTCTAAGTGTCCAATAAGTCTATAAATTATGTCTAATCATCTCTAAGGCATTAGAACACATTTAACTCAGCTACCATGATCATATCCATCTAATGGACTCAATTTTATACACTTAGAAGTCCAATAAGTCTATCAAACATGTCTAATGTCTAATGGCCATATCTTCTAACAATTTGCAGATAAGCCCTTATATACATCAACTTTTCCAGTTAAGTTTTCTAAGTGTCCAATAAGTTTATAAATCATGTCTAATCACCTCTAATGTATTAGAACACATTTAACTTGACCACCATGGTCATATCTATCCATTGGACTCGATTTTACACACTTAGAAGCTTATGTCAGAAATCTCCAAGATTTCGCATACCGATGAACTCTAAGTTTATGTAAGGGCATATAACATTATTTATCACTGGCATAAATACCCAAAGGATTCAAATATATTTTTGAACTCATATACAACCATGTATATGTCAATATACAATAGTATCTCCAAGTGTAGACCAATATAAAAAGGCTCAAAGAGTCCAGCGTTATAAGTCTAACGCTAAGCCTTAAAGGGAGATGGAATGTGAGATCCCATGTCAGTTGAAGAGGGGAATGAAGTATGCCTTATAAGGGCATGGATACCTCTCCCTCATCAACATGTTTTCCCAGGGATGAGAAAAGTAAAATGGTGAGGGCTTAGTTGGGGCAAGGCCCAAAACAGACAATATCTGTGGGCGGGTGATCTAGGGCTGTTACATTCAGCCTCTAAAAGCATCATTGGTACAAAGGAAATTGAATTTCTGGTTATATATTTCAAAGATAGATTTTACTAGCTTGGTCCATCTATTGCACAAGAGCATTACACTTTCCTTATGAAAATCTCACTGTCAAACAAATACAACAATTCCTCAAGATTATTAGTTACATTCGTGAGTTCATACCACACGTGTCAGCTTACACTTTATATTTATCCAAATTGCTCAAAAAGAATCCATCACCTTGGCAATTAGAACAAACAAAGGTTGTCCAGCATTTAAAGCACATCTGACAAGATCCTTCACCTTTAAAAATTCCTGACATGGGACAACGTATAATACAGACAGATGCTAGTGACCATTATTAGGGTGTTGTGGTTATTGAAGAAATCAATAACAAGCGCTATTATTGTGGTTATGCAAGTGGCCAATTTCGAACCTCTGAATGCTACTACCACATCAGTTACAATGAAATCTTAGTTGTTAAAAGAGGTATTGAAAAGTTTGCTTTCCACCTCGCTTCTTATCACTTTATCATTGAAATGGATAACACTTCATTTCCCAAGATTCTTGATCAACCCAAGAAATACCTTCCCAATAATCAATTGCTTCATTGGTAGGAATGGTTTTCTCGTTATAAATTCTCCATTCGTCACATTAAAGGTCACCAAAATATACTTGCTGATTTTCTCTCTAGACCTACCAAACCTATCTTGTTTCTTTCCTCTTCTCTAAAATATTCTATTCCTCTTTTTTGACTCATGGAGTCTCCCGAGTTTGCAAAATTTTAAAAAGATTTCCCCCCTTTGTTTTCTACTCCTCCAACTACTATTGCATACCTCTTCCTCCTTCTTCATCAAAGTTTGTTTTACTATCTTCATCTCACACTTCTCAAATTTGATATTTTACCCACTCTTGGTTATTTTGATGCTCTTGCTCCCTACAAACTAATGTATCATCTTTATAATATTCTCCACGATACTACCTTATGGCATCTTTGAGCTTTGTCTGCCCTATATGCTTGCTCTATCTCTCTATCACCTCTCTATGTTTATCGTCATTTATCTGATCGTACAAATGTCAACTCTCTTTTATGGACTTTTTTACAATGGTTTCAGCCATTATCCAAATGACGTGTGGATATGTCTCAACTCTTAACTCATTATCGTTTATGGGACACTGCTTTAACTGATCTCAAATTTTATGTCATTTATATCAGACACCGTCTGTACTGTACGAGTACTTCTGAACATTTGTATACACTAAATCATCTTCAACATTGGCGAACCACCCTTGATTGGTCTACATAATGCACACAGTTAATGGCAAACTTACATTCTTTCTTAGACCAACTCAATCAATCCTCAAGTCTGTCTCCATCCAATATCTGTACATCTCTTGGTCCATATTATGGAGATACTACTCTTCTCTCCCCAATTCTTACTCCATCATTTGACCATTAGACATCGGTGGCTCCCTCTAATGTTATCAACATTCGAGCTAGTGAAGTTCTTTGCCCTGCATATCACGAGTCTATAGCTTCCAGCGTACCATCCAGTCCTGTTAAAGACCCATTTCTATTTCTATCCTATGACCTTTTACTTGGACTACAACTGATATCGACCACATTCTTAAGCAAATTGACAACATGGCATTGACGGATGAATCTGACCATGACAACGACCTCACCTTAGCACTCTAAAGTGGACCTCATTTTTTTAGGAGTTTTCTTGTTTGAGTCTTTTGATAAAAGAGGATCTTTGTGGCCTACAAACTACATTGTAAGATTCTTTCTTATCATCATACTGTTTGCTTTTTAGAAAGTTGATTGCTTTTTCAAAATAGCTTCGAGAAAGGTGTGAAGATTGTACTTAAAGCTGCTTTCTTTTTTAAAGTTGTAATCATTGTATTTTTGAGTGATTTACTTTTCTATCCTTGCTTCACCTATAAAAGCAAGGTTCCTCTTCCATTGTAAGCACGCAAAAGGCAGAAGTTCAACGTTTGATTTCAATGAATATTAATTTGTGTGTTTTTCATTCTTTCTAAGTTCTCTCTCTTTTGAAAGCTTAAGTCTTGAGTAATGTTACTATATGTTATTATACAGAAACAAGTATGCTCTATACTCGTCTCTTATGAAGATCTTGTGTATTAGAAAGTCTAAGATAGCCTATGACTACATAAAATATTTCCACTGTGAAATTAGAATTTAACGGGGAAAAAAGTATAGGTACTGTTAGGACTATTGATTCAAAAGGGGGAAAAAGAGCTGCGGCACATTTAATTGCTTGATATTTTCCTTTCTTATCCGGAAAGGGCACTCGGTTATTCACTTCATAGTTCGACCTCGGACAAGGATTCAATTTGCATCTTCTACATATTAACACACCCAAAATCAGTTAGTTATAAAATAAACCAACCAACCAGTATGTTGACATCTTACTCAGCTAAGACCTTTCTGTAATCTCAAGCAGAAGGCTATTCTGTCAGATTTTCTAGTTGAATAATCCTCTTCTACAGTATTTCCATTATTATTTACAAGAAGTAAAAAGCTTTTGAAGTTGATAAGGGGGGGAAAAAGGAATGAATCTTTCATAGCTTCCTGCTCTCAAGTGTGGAACTTTAGCGGATTCATGTGTTGTTCACTCAATCTGGGATGGTGGCAAAGTAGCTAACAGCTGCAAGAGAAAAACTTGAATCTATGTGTTGTGTTGGTTCATAAGCACTGATGATGTTGACCAAGTTTTCAAGCAGCTTTATAACAAAACAACAAAATAAAAGCTAGTTATCCGGTAAAAACGTGGAATAGTGTGTCAAAATCAATCACCACCTCCGCCCCCCACCTGATCTTCTCCTCTAGGTCCCACCTCCTCTCCTCTTGCTCTAAGCAATCCACGTATCTTCATCCCCGTGTTCTTTTAGTTCTGCTTCTTTAACTTTTTTTCATAAATAAAATGAAAATTAAGACCCACCATGATCGGTTTAATTAGACGAAGAACAGTTTTCGCTTTCTTTTGTTCTTGATCCAGAACCCTTTTGCTGAATAGCAGGTAAGACTTGTGTGATGTGGGTAAATCCAAATTATCCATTGGCTATTTTTACGTAACATATTTTTCTATATATAAAAATTATGTGCTCCCATAACTTCCGGCTCTAGCAAGTATCTTCTTCTCTGGCTGATATTTGCTTTTCTTCTTCTATATTTGTTGCTCTTTATTTTTATTATCTGAGAGCTTGATATTTACGCGTATATATTCCAATGCTTGAACAGTATCTGGGTTCTATGGGATTCTTTTTTCGGTTAAATAATGTTCATCCGGTGTGGTTATGGAAGTTCTTTAGGACTTTTCGATTTTCCTGTCGATTTTGGTCATCGGAGAGATACTTTTGCTGTCCTCATTTCAATTTATGTGCTTCTGTCACGTTTACTGTAGAGAATACGAGGGATAGGGTGGTGGAAGTGGGACGGAGGATAATGTTCCAATTGTATTCCGAATTTTAAAAGTTGGAGCTTTTCTGGTAATTCAAATTTTGGGAATTTCAAAACTTGGGATTTACTTCTAGGGTTTCAGCTTTTAGGGAGACTTAATGGGTTTCGGATTATGCTTTGGAATGGGAAGTCTTTGCAATGTTGTAATTTTAGAGAGTTGGGATGTATTCATATCTTTTTCTTTTGGTTAAATTTTCCATTTTGGGATTAGTTCAATATGCCAAATCTGGGGCACATGTTTTATTTCTTATGAACGGGTAGTAGAAATAGAAAATTTTTCCTTGATGGCTGCTTTCTTTCTCCTTATTTTTTAACTCTTCCTTTGTTCATTTTATGAAAGACTAAGGAATCTTTGTGAAAAGTTAAGATCTCGACAGATGTTGGTTGCATAATCTTCTGAAAGATATGAATTATGGTGGACCATATATCACGATATTTTATTTTGCCTGACAAGGTTTGTGAAATTGAAACTGATGATATGTGATTACATGTTGTGTCATGTGTGAAGTCGAGTATTTGCTTTGGAGTAACATAATGGGCGTGTTGAAGAACTATAGAAGAATTTACTAGTATTTATACAAAATGAAGAAGGATTACAGGCTAAATCCATGTGTGGCTTCCAAGATAACTGTTGGTTGTGTTTCTAAAGTCGAACCAACTGCAAACGTTAAAGAATGCATGTACCATGGCTAAAATGGACAGATCAAACAATAGTGAAGACGTTGTACTAAGCTCTTGGAATTTTTCACTAATAGTGTTCGTGTGAATTTCATCTATTTTCAGTTAGATCCTCTTCTATTTAGAAGACTACAACATGTCAAGTGGAGGAGTGAGAAGGGTATCACCCAAAGATATACAAGTGGTAAGATGGTTTAACTTCAGTTTGGTTAAGTATAGAACGTGGTGTATAACCTACTTGTCTATAAACTTTTACTACCTTATTGGTCTTCTATTCCAGGTACAAAATCTTATAGAACGGTGTCTTCAGCTGTATATGAACCAGAGAGAGGTTGTGCAAACATTGTTAGATCAGGCAAAGATAGAACCTGGATTTACTGAACTTGGTAACTCAGAATTTATTGACAATGACACAAGCTTTTCTTAAATATTTGCATGAATAAGCTCCATGAGACCATTTTTCTTTTCTATGTAACGTTGATTAGCATTCAGTTTGAACCATTGTGATTGTGCTTTTATCCTTTTAATCATTTATCAACATTGCTACTGTCAGAAGGCCATACCATAGCTTTGTTAGTTTGTATTTGGTATTGTCTGTAGAAATTCTTTCAGGAAAGTATGATCACTTTATTGTTAAAAAGTTGCTATTGACATGGAAAAGTAATATATGCATATTTGTATGTAGACGTGCAAGATTATATTAGGTTATCGACTCTAGCCTATTCGATGGTTTTATTTATGAATTATAGCAATCTTGTGGATGCTAAGGATTAAATCTTGAATTAGACTAAATTCTCTTGACAAGATGTACCAGAATCTATCTTGTCACTTAAAACAGTGTTCCAAGTCATAGTTCTCCAACAATACAAATGATGAGTCCCTGAAGCCATTTTTCTAAACTCCTCCTGTTTGCTCATGCCCACTTGTGGTTATACCTTTATCTCCTTGGATATGCATGCAACAACTCAGTTATCTCCACTTGTGAAAGCATACTTTCCAACAGTGTAGGAGCTATTTCTAGAAATGGTCCCTTACTAGTTTTCAAACTCTTACTTTGTTTGACAGTTTGGCAGAAGCTTGAAGAAGAGAACCGTGAATTTTTCAATGCTTATTATCAAAGATTGATGGTGAAGCAACAAATAACAGAATTCAACAAGCTTCTTGAGCAGCAGGCACAACTGATGCGTCAGATAAATCCAACTGGAGTTGCGTCTTTGCCTACTTCTAATGGATCTCATGTTACTCAACGTAAGACTACTACTAGTCAAATTAAGAGGATATTTACTTACATGGATATGATTCTCCTCAATTATATGGGCTGAAGATATAAGTATCGTTAGGAACATTTTCTATCAAATTGTTTGGTCGGACAATCTTCTATGATTGATGATCAAAAATCAACAGGAAGAAAGTTGTGAATATGCAAGATAGTTCTTTCATATATTTTGTTGATATATATACAAAATACAAGGACCTATATATAGTAAACAAATCAATCATGCAGCTGTATGTATATTCCTATTCCTAAATTAAGGGAAATTGTATAGCAAATATACAAGGTAGGAAAGAATCATAGTCCATTCTCACTAACTCTTCCCCTCAAGTTGGGCGTAGATATCATGCATGCCCAACTTGAATGGCATTGTATAGAATGATCCACTATTGACGACATGAGTCATAATGTTAGCTAACTGATCAGAACTTCTAGTGTAAGGAACTTCGATTGTCACATAATCAAGGTTATCTTTAATATAGTTCCTATCTTGTTGAACGTGCTTAGTTCGATCATATTGCATTGGATTATTAGCAATCTCAGTTAAGAAATTTTCAGCCAAGAAAGTTATGTTATTGTATGATGCATAGCGCAATATTCAACTTTTGTACTAGATAACAAAACCACATTATGTTTTTTATTTCCCCAAGTCACCAAGTTGCCTCCAATAAATGAAAGATATCCATAAGTAGATTTCTTTTATCCTTTCTACTACCAACAAAAGTCAAAGTTTGTATATCCCACAATATCAGCTTTTCCATGTTTGGAGAATAGAACACCTTTACTTGGAGCTGATTTTATATATGTTAGAATTTGGTTAATAGCGTTGATGTGTTGATCACATGGATTATGCAAAAATTGATTGACAACGCTGATTGCATATGCTATATTTGACCTAATGTGAGTTAAATAGATCAACTTCCCAACTATTCTTTGATATATCTCCTTGTTTGTTGGAATTTTAATAGGAGAAATCGATAGGTCATGATTCACCTCAATAGGAATATTTATAGGCTCACAAGCATAGTTACCAGATTCAATTAGGAGTTCCAAATTATATTTCCTTTGGGAAAGAAATAGTCCTTTCTTAGATCGAGAACTTACAATGCCTAGGAAGTATTTGTGAAGTCCCAAATCCTTAATATTAAATTCTTTGGCCAAATAACTTCAAATTTTCTCCATTTCATCTATTTTATCACCTATTACAATTATAATCACCAACATAGGCAAGAAGAAAGGTAACATCATTATGATCATGTTTATAAAACAAGGTTTGATATGCCTTAAGTTTGCTGGAATCTACTCTCTTTCATTGCATGACTCAATCTACCAAGCAATGCCCTTGGTGATTGCTTTAATCCATAGGATGTCTTTTTTGTATACAGTTCCTTATTCTAATGTAAACCTAGGGGTGGATCCATAAACATTTCTAGTGTTAGGTCACCATGAAGAAAGACATTTTTCACATCAAAATATCGTAGAGGCTAGTCTAGATTAACTGCAAGCAACAGTATGACATGAACAATATTCATCTTAGTAATTGGTACAAAAGTCGCTTGATAATCAATATCATAGGTATCAATATAACCTTTTGCAATCAACCTAGCCTTATATCTTTGAATTATTCCATCTGACTTGTCTTTGACAATGAATACCCATTTGCACCTCGCAGTCTTCTTTCCCATCGGTAATTTAATCATTTCCTAAATAAGAATTATTTGGGAGAGCCATCGTTTCATCTACCATTACGTCCTTCCACTTAGGATGTTCAAGGGCTTCCTAAAAATGACGAGGATAAACAACATCAGAGGCTTTGAAAAACCAAATCTATCAGGTGCTTTTCTTTTCATGAAGAGAATATCTCCTATTATAATTAGTATTAGAACTGGGATTAGGAATTTCAGGAGATTAGGTACATAGCGTCAATCTTAGAAGATTCACCTGATGACGTGGTAGTATCAGGAGTATAGTGTCAATCTTAGAAGATTCACTTGATGACGTGGTAGTATCAGGAGTGGGTACTAGATTTAAGATGCATAATCATGACATCTTCGTTTTTCCTAGAATATCATCTCTCATAAAAATGAGCTAGTCTCTCACCGTCATGTTCAATTTTATTTTCCTCAATAAGTGGGTCATCTAAAACTACGAATTCCCCATTTTCCTTAATGTTCTCTATACCTAAGCTCAATATCTTCTTGTCTCCCAACCATTTTTGTTATGTTTTTTTACTATTGATCTTAGAGGAACTGTGGATATCACCCCAAAAAAGTAGGGACTCATTTTTACATAACTAAACGTCCATTGAGACATAGTAGGTTCCTATAGGAGGATGTGAACATTTGTATCCATTTTTTGAATTGGAGTAACCATCAAAAATACATTTAATAGCATGAAGTTCAAGTTTATCTTTATGAAGAGAATGAATATGAACACACATAACCGAAAACCTTGGGGCAAACTTTTAAAGCAAAGGGAATGAAATGAAATGTGGATAGCATCCTTAAAGGAGTTTAAAAATCAAGAATCTTGGCAGACATTTTATTAATAAGAAAAACAATAGTCATGACAGCTTCAGCCTAGGAACGTTTTGGAACTAGCATAGCAAAACATAAGGCTCGAAACACTTCAATGAGGTGGCCGTTCTTGCGTTCTACTATGTCATTCTGTTGGGGTGCTTAAACACAAGTTTTCTGGTAAAGAACACCATTTTGTTTCACAAAATCAACAAGAGAATGATTTGCAAACTCACAACCATTGTCAAAAAGAAAATATTCTCTTTTAGTGTTAAATTGAGTGAGAATCATGTTATATAATTGAGAAATAACATGTGAAGCTTCACTCTTAGATTTCATAAAATACATCCAATTGACTCTAGTACAAGTATCAATAAAAAATAAAAAATATTTATGTCTTAAAGTAGAAGGGGTAGAGAATGGATCCCATACATTAGTATAAACACCGAAAAAACTAATTGTAATTTGTCAGATTTGACTTTAAAAGGAACATGATCGAATGCATTAGTCACATCTTAAACTAGAAACAGAAATATTAGAAAATAATTTAAGAAACAAACATTTTAAGTAAGAGAAAGATGAATGTCCCAACCAACAATGCCAAAGAATAGTTCTCTCTATATAATGCTTCTCTCTTTGTTTGGAAGCCGTGAGTAAGAGTTGCTATGCCTCCATTGTTCTCAAAATAATATAGGCAATCCGTTTCTTTACGAATGACAATCGTCATCTTCGTGAGATTGCCTTGAAAAACACAATGAGTAGTAAAAATTACATAACAATTAAGATTCTTAGTTATTTTGTTGATGGAGAGGAGGTTATTTGAAAGTGTAGGTGTAAGCAGAAGAGCGGACATAGAAAATGTTAAAGGGACACATTCCAGCCCCTATGATTGACGTAGAATTCCCATCAGCAGCCTGCACAGACTTAACTGGTGGGATGTTAGAGAATCAGTGATAGAAGATTTACTATTCATATGATCAATGGCCCCTAAATTAATAGCTCAAACATCATAACGAGTAGAATTATTGGATAAACCAAAATTACCCTCTTGAGAAGATACCTGAGATACATGAGAGGCAGAAGATGTGGTATCATTATGGATAGCCATGTCTCTTCTAGCAACTATCCACTGTATGTTTATTCTTATGGTAGTGGGTGCAAAATCAAGATTGAGGAGCTATAGAACCCCCAAGAGCTGAAATAGGAGTATCAAGTTAGAGGGAATTAACTGAAGCCCTTGAGTGGATAATTGCCCACATGTTGACGAATCAAAGAATATGCTTCTTCTAATGTCAGTAAAGGAGAAGTAGCTAGAACCTGACTACTAATTGATCCAGATTATGATCAAGACCAATGAGAAAGATGTAGACGCTATCTTTTGCAATATCTTTTCTATCTTTTCCATTATCATTAGCATAGGTCTTGTTTGGTCTTCGATGATCAAGCTCCAACAAAATTTAATTCAACTCATTCTAATATTCTGCTAGAGGCCTACTACCTTGATGTAATTAGGAAGACTTTTTCATTAGTTCATAGACTTGAGAAGAATTAGATACATCAAGGTAACTTCTTTTTACAGCTTTCCAGAATTCCTTTGTTGTTCCACATTGCACAAAGTGTGACATTCGATTATCGCTCATTCAATTTATGAGCCAAGATTTTACCAGTACATCTTTAGCCTCTCATTCATCATAGCTTGGATCATCTTTTGAGAGTGCAACCTTGTTGATATAGCCAAACTTTTTTTGTTCCAGCAATATGCATCTCCAAAATCTTAGACTAGCCCTGATAGCTAGCACTGTTCAATTTAATATGAATGGATTAAGTATCTGAATGGTCATTTGGATATTTTCTTGCTATCAAAAGATTCAGCCTTAGTTTTGATAGGCATACTGTGGTGCAGTCAGGCAAAAGTGTTTGGGAATTTTAGAAGAGAAAAAACGGCTAGGGTTTTAAGAATAGAAGAGGTGGCTATGATTTGTAGAGAGAGAAGAATTAGAGCTCGAAGCTCTGGTACCAAGTTGTGAATATGCAGGATAATTCTTTTATATACTTCATTGATATAGAGACAGGATAGAAGGACATATATATTAAAAAAATCAATCATACAGCTGTATGTATGTTCTTATTCCTATATTAAGAGAAACTATACAGGAAAATACAAATTAAGAAAGAATCACAGCTCATTTCTGTTATTTAAGAAAAAGTATCCTTCCATAAGCCCATGTGTTCTATGTTGATGTTTTGAATATTCAACTTGAGGCAAACAAGAGCAGTTGTGCTTCTTTTTTTTTTTCCCCGTCATCTATGAGCATTGTTAAACTCTATGCTTTATTTGGGAGTGAGGGAATGAAATGGTCTTATGGGAAATATTGCATTTTGCTTCTCACCTTTAAGTGGATTTCATTGCATTTTTCTCCTTTTCTGTTGCAGTTTTTATATACTTGGATGTTTCGTGTAAATTAATTTTCAGAAGTTCGCATAACTAAATATCCTCTTAACATATTTCTCTTTCTCTCCCTCTCTGGGCATGCCCATGCTTGTTTGTCCACGTATCCCTCTTTCCACCTTGAAAATTATTTTTGGTTAAATGTCTAGGACACAACCTCTTTGTTTTCTGCATCTGAATACTGCACTTTATTTATTCAATTGAACGAGGTGTATGTTTGGAAATCACTGCCTGAATGAACTCGGAAGAGGCTTGCTTTACATAATTTTGCCATAATTCGATTTTCTAGACTCGTCTGAGAGATCTTCTGTTGTTTACTTCTGATTTTCTATTTGAAATAAGATTCCAAGTCAAATATGCTTACTTTGGCCTCCATGATTCTGGAAACTGACTTCTTATTGTGCTTTCAGTGCATCAGAATTCTGCATGCTATGCCCCAGAGCAAACAATACCTACTCTCAAATCAGAGAACATGCACCAACCAATGGCTTCAAATTTACCTAATGCATTTATGAATGGTGGATCGTCACTGCATTCAAATATGCCTCCCACTGTTGAAATGTCTGCTCATGCCAACAGACTTGATGCCCCACACAATATGCTTTCAACACAGAGCTCAAACATGGGTCTCATGCGAGGAATAAATGGGGGAATGATCAAATCAGAAGCTGGGTATTTGGGTAGTTCTTTTATGTTTGGTGCTGATGGCAGTGTCTTGGAAGCACGCCCACCAATTGCAGACGCATCTGTTGCATCTTTCAGTAGTGTTGAGTCCAACTCACAAGCCCTGAATGAACCACTTCTGGATGCAGATGGTTCTTTCGGAATTCTAAGTCAAATTCCTCGAAATTTCAGTCTCTCTGATCTGACAGCTGATTTTGCCCAAAGTACAGGTTTGTTCCCTCCTATATCCTACCATTTGTCATTTCCAACTGTTTTTGTCTGTGAGCTTGTGCCCAATATTTTCAAGCTGATTTGTACATGTTCGCAAGCTCACATTTGGACATTTTCTATTACCGCCTCCACCCATTTTTTGTGTTTCTTTTCTTTCTGGTTTGCGATTCAATATATATATATGGTGGTTAAATCTAAAGTTAACTAGCTCTTTTATGTACTTGACTATGATTTGTTTGTTGTATGTGGAATGAGTAAGCTTATTAATTTTGATCTACACTTTGATGGAGTGTTAACCAAATAGTTAAGGGGGATAGACTTATCTCTAGACTCAATCTTTGGGTTAAAACTATTGCAGAGATATTAGAGAGCTACTCGAGATCTCCGTTCCTAGCCACAGACGATGAAAGCTTCCCAGATTCTCAGGAAAGAGAGCACCAGGGTTAATATTCTGCCTCTTTCTAGTTCTTTTTTGTTACATCACCAATTAAGAAGCTAAATTCTATGCCCTAACCTTACAGGAGATGGTAACAAACTCAGCACTATATCTGAAGGTTTGAGTTATGATGAATTTGGAAGTAAATAACCTGGTAAGTTCTTTATTTTTGTTGCATCATCGTTATATGGTAACATTTAGGTGTGTTGGTTAATATCATTCTTATCTTAGGGATTCTGCTATATCTTAAAGATTATGATTGATATATCTCCCAATAAATGTAGGAGATAC
>JANZXP010018654.1:0-13554 GCA_027576715.1 Erythroxylum flavicans
AGGCCAAGGATAATAAGAAGGAGTTAAGAAGTTATGTTGGTTGAAGAATTTCGTCTGTGTTACTGTTCACAGACTTCGTGTGTGTTACTGTTCACGAGTATCGTCTGTGTTACTGTTCACAGGCTTCCTTTGTGTTACTGTTCACGTCTGGATTACTATTCATGGTTTATCTTCTATCTTATTTTTGACCATCCAGAAGTTACAATTGGCCGTCGAGGTCTTCATGAAAGTTATAGCTCATGAAGTTCTCTTTCAAACTATCCAAAGAAACCCTATATACAATGCCTAAAGAAAAATTTATGCTAATATCCCCGAAGCATGTACATATGTAAAGTGTGGACTCATCAATGTTGTTTCTTGAGGTATTCAGGTTGAAAAGGATAAAAGGACTAGTCGACTATCATCATATTAGTCGACTATTCAAAGAGCAGAGCTGAGCTTATAAAGGGGAGTTTTGAATGCAAGTACAGTTGATAAATGTGTGTTTTTCGAATGCGATCGCTGGGCTCCGAAAACGGGGTTTGACATAGAGAAACTCCCACCACCAAGAAATGTAAAAGGTGTGCGAGGATTCTTAGGTCATGTAGAATTTTACCGTCAATTTATTAAAGACTTCTTGTAAATTACAAGACCTTTGACAAACTTATTAGTCAAGGATGTGCCCTTTTAGTTTGATGAAAAATGTATGTCTGCCTTCAACAACTAAAGAAGGCACTAACATCAGTACCAATTCTATCACCACCGGACTAGACACTTTCATTTGAAGTTATGTGCAATGCAAGCAACCAAGATATAGGTTGTGTATTGGGCTAAAGGAAAGATAAAGGGTGCATGTGATCTACTGTGCCAGCAAGACCCTTGTAAGAGCTCAGCTTAATTACACCACCACAGAGAAGGAATTACTCGTAGTTGTGTATGTATGTGATAAATTTTGATCATTCCTCTTGGGATGAAAGGTAAGCATATTCACCGATCACGTAGCATTAAAATATCTTTTTAACAAAAAGGATGCGAAACCAAGGATGCTACTCTTACAGGAATTTCATATAAAAGTGAGAGATAAAAAGGGAGCAAAAAATGTGGTCACAAACCACTTATCAAGACTGGAAGGATGGGAACGCGAGCCAAATAAAGATGTTAATGAGAATTTCTCTGATGAAACTCTGATGTTGCTTAAAAGTTTGGCTACACCATGGTTTACTGATATCGCAAATTATATTGCCAGTGGTAAGCTCCCTTCGGATTTATCTTATTAAAAAATAAAGAGATTTCTACATGAGTGTACTTGATATCTATAGGATGAGCCAATTTTATATAGAACATGCGCTGATGAGTTAATGCGACGATGTGATCTGAAGGAAGAAATGTTGGACATTTTAAAGCAATATTATGAAAGTCAATATGCTGGCCATTATGGAGCTAACAAAATGACAGCTCAGATACTCGAGAGTGGATTTTATTGGCCACAACTATTTAAGGATGCTCACATTTTCATGGCACATTGCGATCGATGCCAAAGAATAGGTAACATCTCCAAAAGAGATGAGATACCTTTATCTAATATTTTAAAAGTGGAAGTCTTCGATGTATGGGGCATCAACTTTATGGGTCCTTTTCCATCCTCAATAGGTGAAAATGTACATTTTAGTAGGGGTGGATTATGTCTCACGTTGGGCTGAAGTAGTGGCATCTCCAACCAATGATGGAAAGGTTGTGCAAAAGTTCATCAAATAATTATTCAATCGATTTAGAGTGCCACGAACGATACACATTTCTATAATAGATCTTTTGATGCCCCTTAAAAAGATATGAAGTTCACCATCGAGTTGCTACGCCTTATCATCCAAGGACTAGTGGCAAGTAGAAGTTGTCAACTGGGAGCTTAAACGAATTTTGGAAAAGATAGTGAACAGCTCCAGGAAGGTTTGGGCAATGAAGCTAGATGATGTCTTATGAGCTTATAGAACTGCTTTTAAGACACCTATTAGAACAACTCCTTATAGGCTTGTATACGGAAAAGCTTGTTATTTGTCGGTTGAACTAGAACATTGGGCATACTGGGTGATAAGAGCATTAAATTTTGATTGGAAGCAAGCAGGCAAAAAATGACTTTTGCAACTAGATGAACTTAAAGAGTTTCGTTACAATGCATACGAAAATGCCAAACTCTACAAGGAGAAGGTAAAGAAATGACACGATTTTCATCTTAAGAAAAAGGAATTTAAGGTAGGAGATGTAGTGCTACTATATAATTCAAGGTTGAGCCTGTCTCTAGGGAAGCTAAAATCTTGATGGAATAGACCTTTTATGGTCATTCAAGTTTTCGATCATAGAGCCCTCAAATTGGAAAATGCTAACAAGGAAACTTTTAAGGTCAATGGGTATTATTGCAAACTATATCTCGGAGGAGTGATTCCCAAGGACGAAGAAGTGATTTCCTTTCGTTTGAACAATTAAAGACGCCTACTAGGATGTAAGGTCAAGCTAATGACCATAAATTAGCATGTTTAGTAGTTAGATTTAAATTATTGTGTTTAGTTAGATTTGTTTTGAATTTTAAATAAAATTTTAATGATTTGAAATGATATGGGATTACTAATTCTCTAACCCTCTTTAAGCAATTCCAAGATAAGACAACAATCTTAAGCATTAAGTGGATTTGGTCTTAACACCTTACCATCATCATCTCCATCACTGTAAGGTTTTGTTTCTAACCCTTTTCTTTTAAATTTAGTCTTTATTTTTGTTTGATTTTATTTTATGTTATTTCCTTCCATGTGTGTTTGTTTATCTCCTTCTCACATTGAGGACAATGTGTTATTCAAGTGTGGGGATGGTTGTGTGTTTTTGAGTGTGAATTTTACATATTGTTATGTTAATGTGTTTAGGTTGTATGTTGTGAATTGTGCGAATGTATCAATAGCTTAGATGGAAAGAAATCGATTTAATTTTGAATATAACCTATTAGGTTATGATGAATCATTAGTTCGCGAAATTAGTGATCTAGGTTCTTTGGCTAAAATATATAAGTTAATTAGGATTTAGTGTTAGTTTATCACCCTATAAGTTGTCACATTCATTCATAATTTTAGGTCTTTCGACTAAAGTAACTTTGCTAGCATTTTTTTTATGAAAACGAGTAGCTAAAGCAACAAGGTAGGCATTTAATAATATTTAAAAAAATGAGTGTTTGTTAATTTTATATAAATAACTATTCCGCTAGCCTTTGGCTTATAAATAGAGCTAGTAGCTAGTTGAGAACGTGATTTAGCTGAGTAACTGGATTGACACGCATCACAAATGTATGCCTTCATGTCAAAGGCTATAATGACATTCCAACCAAGTAGCTTAATAAAAACATGACTTAGTCAAGTAACCGGATCAACATTCATCACCAATGTTTGCCTTCGTGTAAAAGATTGAGTCCATGTCCATAAAAAAGTAAATAAAAAATGTTTTCTAATAAAAACCTATCGAACTTATAAATAGCTTGACTTTTCATGAAAACATACTTAGGAGTAGTTACCGAGTTTGAATGAACAAATAATTATTAATGTGTGTGTACAATTGAAAAGGGTGAATAACTTGACATTTAAGTTTTGACGAATATGTATATTTAGTCCAAAGTTCCTAGACGCGGATTTTGCATGTTAATGATTTTGAACAACTTGAATGATTGTGTTTAAAGTAAAATTATTTCATGAAGTTGAAGCCACTGTCTCATTACTGCATTGTGTACTTTGTGATTTTGTGTGCTTGTTGTTTTGTTTGCTTGAGGACAAGTAAACATTTAAGTGTCGGGATGTTGATAAGTGTAAATTGCATCGTGTTTCAGGACATAGTTTTATAAGTGTTTAGTTATTAATTCAATCATTTAGTATATGTTTAGGTTATAATTGTGATAGTTTGTTAATTATTTGTATTTTCTAGTTTAGTACAAGATTTTAAGCTTAAATGTTATGTTTTTGAGATACCTTAATGTGTTTGCTAGTATTTCAGAGTCAACATCGAAGAACGGAGAAGTTTCAGAGACATTCAGGCCAAAACAACAGCTCATAATTATGGCATAATAGGCCACAATCATGACAGAAGCACCAGAGTTAGCCCACACGATTGTGATAGAAGCCCAAGACATGGCCTACGATCGTGGCGTGCATGCCATGATCATGACAGAAGCATAGGAAATGGCCTACGATCATCACCTACAAGGCCATGATTATGACCTACTTTAGGCAAACACTCAAGAACATCAAGTTTCAAGGGATTTTTTAGACCTTTCAGACCCCAAAAAAACCAATGGCTACTCAAAACATAAGAGGATATTTAAAGAACAAGAAAAGAGCCAGAGACGAGCTTTTACATTAGCCACCTTGAGAAACTTTAGAGAGAAATCATCGAGAGATAGAGGAAAAGAAGAAGGAAGAGAGAATAGGAGAAGAAGCTGACTCGACGTACTTCCCAGATCAGGAGGTTTCCTAACATCGTTGCCACCCATCATCCATTTAGATTGTATTTCCTATTTAATTTCAGTTTTATCATTGTATATAATTGGATTGAATAGTTGATAATAGGATCTAGAATGTTAAGGATGTTCTAAACTCACCTTCGTAATTTCACTCTTGAATTAATGAACTCTAATTGTTTATATGTTTATTGGATTTGTTGTGGTTCAATTCTACGATTGAATAATTCGGTAATAAACTGAGAGGGTGAATCAAATGAAAAATGATTAAATTGGACTAACAAGAGTTAGGTGATTTAATAGAAATAAGAATTGAATCAGATCGAGAAATTGTGTGAAGAGAGATCTCACATAGGTTTCGGATAGTTTATTAGAGATCTTCAAAACTAATTAGAGTTTTGGATAGGTTGTAAATTGAGAGATTGCAACCTCCATAATCTGATTAGGGTTTATAATTTAAGGTTAATGGTTATAACTTGAGAGAGAGTAATCAACCCTAGGATAGTCTAGAACCAACAATCTGGTAATTCATAATCAGTTTGGTTAACATTAAGTATATGTAAAATTCCTTTTCTCTTATTTTCAGAAAAAATTCCCTTTCTCTTAATTGATAATTTCTCTCTAGGGTTTCTTAAGGTGACTGAAGCAAAAGCTCCTCTCTGCCTTTTTTCTTTTTCTTTAAATATCCTCTTATATTCTGAACAACCTTAGGGTTTTTTCGAGGTCTAAAAACTCCCTCAAAACTTGACGTTCTTAAGTGTTTTCACGTCTGCCTGACACAGGCTATGATTGTGGGCCATTTCTTGGGCTCTTTTCACGATCATCGCATGTAGGCCATGATCGTGGGCCATGTCTTGGGCCCTGTCACGATCGTGGCATACAGGCGACGATCATGGGCCAACTCTGGTGCTTCTGTCATGATCGTAGCCTGTTATGCCAAGATCGTATGCCGTTGTTTAGGCTCGAATGCCTCTGAAACTTCTTTGTGTTTTGATGTTGACCCTGAAATACTAGCAAATACATCAAGGTACCTCAAAAACATAACATTTAAGCTTAAAAGCTTGTAATAACCCATAAAACAGTTAAAACACAAATAATTAACAAACTAACACAATTCTAACTTAAACACATACTAAAAACTATGCCCTGAAATATGATGCAATTTACACTTATCAATAGGGATGGACGAGACAAAGGATCCGCTCCCCTGAAATATACGCTTATTTCTTTCAAGCCGAAAATGATGTACCGTATTATTGAATGCTATTTTCAAGATGATCTATTCCCTATCATTTTTCTTTTGGATTTTGTTGCACTATACAATTAGATCATTCCATTTGAGATCTTGAATGTTTGTAGAGCACATTCCTTTGATTATGCACCATACTAAAGAGGAATATCCACACTCAAATAATATTTATTCACATGTTTCATTCACCAAGTTACAGAGAACATAAGAGTCGGGTAGGCTTAGATATCTTTTAAGTCTATTAAATGTGTTTAATCTATCTTTAAATGCAAGCGATATAGTGAAAGAGGTTATCAGGTAATCTTGATAGAATCATACTAAGAAATGCCAAGAAGTTCTAGTAATTTGTCCTTTCAACATCATCCTATAAGATTTATTTGAGAATATGTCATTGCTTTGCCTTTTTTATTTTACCCAATCCTTTAATCCCTGATTGAGTTATATGTTTAATGAACTATTAGCAATAAGTAACGAGTTCTTGTGTGCAAGTACATCTTCATACATAAAAGCACTTCTATTAATAACATTTTTTAGATGAGTTAATTCAACAACCTCTAAAAGTGGTTCAATGGGTGCCCAGTTATTAGGCAATAATAAAATTAAGAGTTCATTGCCAATTTAGTTGAAGAACTCTAATCAATGTAACTATTTTAACTTAAAGGTGTGAGTCGTTGTTCAAAAGTGTTGTATTTCATTTTATGTTTTATATAGAATGCATGGATCCACTTCAACCTAAAGCTATGTTTGGTTGGACATAAAGTTTTTAATGGGATGGAATGTAAATAGAAGTAATATCAGAAAATTGTTGTTTGGGAGGGATGGAAGAGTTCATAATGTAATATATTGAAATTTTGTTTGGAAAAGGGGTTCATAATGTAATATGGTGGAATGTTGTTTATCATTTCACATTCTATCCTAAACCTCCTAAATCGGAGGTAACTTACTTTTATTATTTAGGATGAAATCAGATGTAATGTGTAATCCTCCCCTTCCATCCTAGTCTATTCCATTCCATTATAAACCCTCTTTCCAAACATTGGAATAATATTCCATTCCATTAATAACTACCTAACCAAACATAGCCTAAGAGTTTTTCCCAATGAGAATTCTCTATACCCTTTTGAACATTTACACCTGATTAGCAGTTTTAATAGGTTGAATAATAAGAGCTCTAATGTGTTTAGGCAAACAAATCTCTCCCTGCTTACTTTATCTTGGGTTTAGGTGTTTGCATTGATAAACCTTACAAAGTTTTTAACAAGTCTTTTTATTACCTTGATGATATTTTTATGACATCACTTGTGTGATGACCAGTATACATGCAAACCTTTTAAAATTGATTGGACAATATTCTTCCTACTGTTTAGAGGCTTTAAGGCTCTAACTATTGATTTTTATATTGATCTTTTCAATGAGAGGCTTAAAGTCAGTAAGGGATGGTATCTTAAGGTTGATTGGGATCTTAAGGTAAGTAATAAGAAGTTGAGCAAGTTTAATGCCAGTGATATAAGTTAGATATTATGTCATATTATTAGCACTATGAGAAACAAATAGTCTTTTCTTATTTATGGAAAGTCTAGAGAGTAGTTTAAAGTTATTGAGGGCTGTCATGAGAGCACCAGTAAAATTTAGATAATCTTTCGAGAACAAAATTAACTCATTTGTAAAAGATAAGTTGGTAACACTTAGGTTTTTTGCATCTTTAATGAAATTGGAAGTGCTTTTCCTAATTTAAAGAGTTGCTGATCAGCCTGATGATAACTTCTATGCCTAAGGTAAAGATTTAGAACCTATGATGAGCTGGAGGGCTCACCATTGATTAAAATCCTATAAGAGACTGTAGTGATGCATTGATTGATTCAGGTTATAAAAAGTATAGGAAACCTAAATGCTTCTATAGTGTTTTAATATATCTACAATCAAATGAATCAAATGACTTTTTGGAAGTCCACTTTGATAGCACAATTTTTTTTCATGTGCTTTATGTTATAACTGTTGATAAGCTCTTGCACTAATATAATGTTGTCCCTTATTGACATGCCTTTGATGAATGGAATTTGATAATTATTAGTAAGCTTAAGGAGCACTGATAGTAGTGTTTTGCATTATGTTTTAATGTTTAACTTGTTATGCATTTTGTGTTAAATTGATTGTTGAGTATGCATTTGGGGTTTAATTAGATTAGTTTTTGTGTTTAATTGTTTTTATAGGTTGGTTTGAATCTTTGAGCTTAAATTGTATATTTTTTAGGTACCTTGATGTGTGTGCTAGTGTTACAAGATAAACAGGGAATAACAGTGAAGATCTGAAGAGTTTCGGGCTAAAAGACACAGGCCACGATTGTGATAGAGAGCATCAAGTTAGGCCACGATCGTGCAATTTAGGCCATGATCGTGACAGAAAGGAAAAACAGCAGGCCACGATCGTGGTAGGCAGGGCCACGATCGTGCCCTGCGTCAGGCTAACAGAAAAACTCAAATTTTGGGTAAATTTTCAAACCGTTTTGACCCCAAGTTTGACCTAGAGTTGTTACAGAATAAATAGAACAATACCTAGTAGCAGCAAAGAGGAGATTAGAGAGCCAAGAGAGCTGCACAAATGTGAGATTTGGCCAAAAATTCGAGCGAAAACCTATATAGAGATCAATCGAATGAGGAAGGAGACAAAGGAAGAGAGGCACGGAGATACGCTTAACTCGACGTACTTCCCAGAATAGGTAGTTTCCCGCAGTCGTGACTCCGAGATCCATTCCAATAGTATCTTCTAATTTTTATTTCGATTTCATTGATGTATAGAATTTAAGATTGATTAGAATTATTTATCGTTGAGTGTTGATTTTTCTGTCTAAACTTACCTTTGAGTTTATTTATTTTTGAGATTAATAAAACTGATTTGGATGCGTTTTATTTCGATTTATTGTGATTCAATTCAATTCTTCATAATTGGGCAATAAACTGAGAGGGTGAGCCGATTTAGGTTAACGAGAGTTAGGTAAATCGATAGGTAGAGAATTGAATCAAACTGGCAGAATCGTGTAACGAGAGATTGAGCACAGATTCTCAGTAGGTTAATAGACAACGTTAGAACTAATTTAGGTTTTGGACAAATTACAGATTGAGAGATCGCAATTTTCATAATTTGAATTACGGATTATTAATTAGGGTTAAGAATTATAACTCGAGAGAGAGTAATTTACCCTAGGATCGCCTAGGCCTATTAAATCAGAAATTTCATAATTGGGTAGATTTTCTTTAATTTCGAATAAATTCCCCCTTTCTCTCAATTGGTCGCTTCTAGGTTGAATTCGGATTATTTGTGTGAGTTTGCTTTTGTTTATTCTTTGGGTGCTTTAATTTCTCGTATTTGATTCTCCATTGATTTAAATTTATGCAGTAGTTGCTAAATTAGATTTTACGAATTTAGTTGTCGTTAGAATTTAGGACTAGTTCCCTTCTTCATGGGATTGACACCTTAGGTACTACGGGAACGACCTATGCACTTGCGGTAATTATCAAGGTTAAAAATTAGTAAAACTTAGAGCGTGTAACCTTGAGCGAACAAGTTTTTGGTGCCGTTGCCAGGAAAGGCAGCTTAGTTCTACAGTGTAAGGCATTAAGATAGCTTTTAATTTTTGTTTTTATTTTTCATAGTTCTATGTAGAAATCGCGCTCTTACATGAACACAAGAGTCACGAGGGATTTGAGTCGCGAAATTGAGACTTTAGATTTAGACATAACATGTTTAGAACGAACCCTTAGGAAAGCTAGGCGAGAAGAAGAAGAGTTTGAGAAAGCACAAATGGCCGAGGAATTTCAAAGAAATACGGATCAAGAAGTCAACCTTAGTAGGCAACAACAGAGGACCCTTATGGATTTTATGAGGCTAGGGTTTAATCTTGCGAACTAAGGAATGGCTAGACTGCCTGTTCAAATAGTTTCTTTTGAAATCAAGCCAACCCTCTTAAACATGCTTCAATAGAACGTCCAATTCTATGGACTTGCAAATGAAGACCCAAATGCTCACATCGTGAGTTTTCTCGAGATCTATGATACTTTCAGGTATCACCAGATGTCAGAAGATGCAGTGAGAATTAGGCTGTTTACCTTTATATTTAGGGATAGAGCGAAAGCTTGGTATCATTCACTAAGCCCCGCTAACATTACAATGTGGGAACAACTAATACGTGCCTTCTTGGATAAATATTTCTCACTAACAAAGACCACCAAAATTATTAAGGAAATTACAAATTTTCAACTAAGTGATGGGGAGTCTATTTATAAAGTGTGGAAGCATTACAAAGATTTGTAGATGAGATGCCCACACTATAATCTACCTAAGGAGTTCCTGCTACAAACATTTTATAACGGAGTAAGCCCACAAACTAAAGGCACCATCGTTGCGGCGTCAGGAGGATCTTTAATGCGACAGATGGTCGATGAAGCAGAGGAACTAATAGAGGAGATGGCCAGCAATAGCTGCTTATGGGCTAATGAACATAGTAGGCAACCTACTAATTTTAGGGAGCAGAAGGGAGTTGTCGCTGTCGATCAGATGATAGAAATGCAAGCTAAGATCGACAACTTGATGCGACAACTCAGTAATATGAAGGCCTCATCCTCAGCTACGGTAAAAGCCGTGCAATTGAAGTGCGACCTATGTGGCTAGTTTGATCATGATACAGTGGACTACTTTTTGATGAGAGAAGATAACCCGGAGCAAGTTCATTACATGGGAGCCCAATTTGGACGTGGAGGGGGTAATAATCCCTACTCCAACACATATTACCCTGGGTGAAAGAATCATCCAAACTTCTCCTGGTCTAACAACAACAATGAAGGGCAGTTCAGACCCCAAGGACAATCGAGTTTCCCAAAGACAAAATAAGCTCGATTGATTCAAAATTGGAAAAATTTTTGGATAAGATAGGGGGAATGTAGGATGCACATAGGAGACTCAAGAGTAAATTCGAGCAAGTCATGAAGAACCGTGCTTCGTCTATCTACAATTTAGAAGTCCAAGTAGGGCAGTTCAAGGAAGCAATGTCAACTTGGAATGTTGGAACTCTTCCAAGCAACACTGAGTCGAACCCGAAGGAACGTATCATAGTTGTAAGCTAGACTCAGGACGAGGAGCTGGAAGAGGTAGACAAAAGAGAAGGTCAACTAGTCAAAGACAATCTTCCAAGTGAGATGTTGAGCAAATCAGTGCAAGTAACTCGACGGGTATTCCCGCATCAATTTTTTATTCCGAAGGAATTTTATGTTAGAAGGGGAGCAGGAATGTTACAATGCCAAACAAAGTCAAGGAAGCGATGGAACGAATACAATATGAACTGAAATTACAAGATTCTGTCACAGAGAAGGGGAAGGAGCGGATACTGGAAAACACTCCCAACATAGTGAAAAAAGATGATCCGGGGGACTTTTTCATCCCCTATAGTATCAACAAGATCATTATAGATCGGGCATTCGTAGACTTAGGCGTAAGTATAAATGTGATGCCCTACACTCTCAGTCTTAAATTGAGGTTACGAGAGTTAGTACCCATAAAGTTTTTGGTTAAGATGGCTGATAGGACCTCACTTAGATCGATGGGAATTATAAAAGATGTGCTGGTCAAGGTCAATAATTTTATATTTCCCACAGATTTTTATATTTTGGATATCAATGAAGATGAGGATACTCTGATGATTCTTGGATGACCGTTTTTAGCCACTGCACGCTCGATGATTGATGTGCATGGGGGCAAACGATCTCTACGAGTAGGGAAGGAGCTACTGACCTTCAAGGTGATTGTTACATAGTACGAAGCTCCTTCAACTCTAGTGGATCGCATCGAACCTGAACATCGAGGAGAATGATAAGACATTGAGAATCCTGCAAATGCCTTCCAAAAAAAGCGCTCACGAAGGAGAAGGCGAGGTAAAGAAAACTCAAAGGAAGGCGGTAGTCGCAATATGGTAGCAAATATTCAGACTTTGAGATTAATAACGAAGCTCTCATCAAATCAGTCATTCTAACTACCCTGAGCTTTACAAGGAGGGTCGAGCTACTGATGTTAAAAGAAGCACTACATGGGAGGCAACCCATGGACAAATTAGTTTGTTGTTCAATCTTGTTAGATTAGTTGAATTTCGTAGTTATGTTCATTCTTGTTTTGATTCAATAAAAGCAAAAAGAGGAATAGGATTTCAAAATCATGGGGAAGAGTACACAAGCGTATTAAAAGAAGCGAAGAAGAACTATGAACTGAAAGAAGAAAAGAATTTGGAGAAGAAGGTTTTGGTGTCAGAATATAGGTACTGGCCATGACCCTGACCTGTCAAGTCACGATCGTGGCTTGAGATTGGGAATTCCTTTAGTGGTACGCCGCCACGATTGTGGCCTGCGACTATGCACAAAAAAGGAAGGATGCAAATTTTAAGTGGCAATTTTACTATTTTACCCTTTTTACCACCTATTTATTCAAGTCTTACTTAACTTTCACCTTCACCTTCATTTTTACTTTATCTCTCTAGAATTTCAACTTCCAAACACTCCAATATCTCTCTAGAATTTTTCATCGTCAACATTCCAATTTCAACCCAATCATGCCTCATATCAAGCAAACCACTTGACGGGAGCCTCACGGAGCACAACAAGTTGCGAGACGAGGGAGAAAAAACCAAGCAGCAGACTTTGGAGCTTTATTTCCTATTTCCATTAGGGAGGAAGGTATTCATTTCCGTTCTCTTCATTTTAGGCAAATTATTGTGCCTAAATATTTTGATTTCGATACATTGGATAAGATAGAAGTGCATGAGCGGGTATAGAACTTAACAAAGAGGATCTAGTGGGGTCAATTTATTAGATTCCAATTTCCCGTTTATGAAGAGCTTACCCTAGAATTTTTCACATCCCTGACCTTTAACCCCAATAACACTAAGGAATAATGGCTTAGATTGAGGGGGCGAGCTTATGAGTTAACGGTAGAAATTATGTGCGACATATATGGATTCCCCGAATCCACCATTGTTAACCAATATGATGAATTCCGTGCCTCCCAATACTGGCATGAGCTTATCGAAATTGAGCGCTTTTATGCCAAAAATGCCCATAACAACATTATCTGGTCATATGAACACTTGCTACTGCACAAATTTATGTGCCAGTTGCTCTTTGACAAATCAGAGACCAACAAGTGTTCAACCAAGGAACTGTTCATACTGTGGTGCATGGGTCATAGTATTCTGATATGCACATCCACACATGTGTTGAATGCTCTTGCTGCAGTTCTGCGAAAGCGGAGCAACCATCTTGGAATGAGGTACTTAGTTTTCGCCATCTCAGAGCATTTTAGTGTGGATCAGAAGGGGTTAACAATGCATCTGCCTGAGTTCCTTGACCACCATCATCTATTTTGGGTAGAGATCATTCACTCCACCAACATGAGCCTGTGGGAAATAAATGAAAAGACACATGTGAGGACCAGGATAGGTCAGGCAAGCTTGAGCTCTGCGCCACCTAGGCAGGCACAGGAAGCATCAACGAGCGAGGAATTAGAAGAAGAGGACCAATGTTGGACAACGGTTTTGGATGTGATATCTAAAACCAACAGAACATTAAAGGAAGTGGTGTGCACACAATGATGCCAAAGCTGAGAGATCCGCCGACTCCATCGGTATTTCGAAGCTTAGGGTATTCAATTACTACCTCCCACACCATCACCACCTCTATCTCCTTAGGATTCAAGTCTAACAAAAAAATAAAAACAAATAAAAACAAATTTTTTTTCTTCCATTCTATTTTGTTTTGTGTTATTTATTTTTCTATTATTTTTATTTTTATTTTTATCGTTAATTTTA